>JBAMAX010002936.1:0-196017 GCA_037043745.1 Chymomyza amoena
TTTTATATACATATAGGTTATATGAAACTTAGAGCTCCACGCGAAGAAAACTTCAAGCGTTCGTCAAAAGATGCCTCAAGCGGATCATGAGAATTTGTTGTCCCAATTGGGTTTCAAACCAGCAGTTACTTCATCTTGCCGAAATCCACCCCATCGAAGGAAATGCTCATGGATTGGCCACACTAAGACGGCCAGCCCAAGACATTGCATGAGCACTTGAGTGGAATCCGCAAGGCCAAAGATGCCTCGGAAGACCCCGAAACACCTGGATATGAATGGTCCGAAATGAAGGAGCTGGTCAACATATATAACATGGAACCAGCTCAAACTATTGATAAGACACAGTGGTAGATAGAGAGAATTTATTGACGCTCTTTGCTTATTTTGAGCTTTTATTTAGTATAATAATTTGATACCAAATGAATAAAGGATATATATATATGATATACTTTCCATAGGGCTGTTTCAGAGACCGAGAAAATTGGCTCATCGTAACCAAATTTGGCAATCGGAAGTTTTTTGTAGTTGCTAAACCATTAAATTAATATCGGTTGGACTATATTATATAGCACTTATATTTCCGATCGTTCAAAAAACGTACAAAATTGAACAAAATTCATTGTCTTTCGTTTTTTATGAAGATATTGTATCCGAATTTGGCATTCCGAAGTTTTTAGGTTATAAAATCGTTTTTAGGGCATAATTTAATTTTTTTTTTTTGATTGTAAGTCTTATAGTTTTTTTGAATCAAATCGTTATTATATTCAAAAATTTAGCATACAAATTTCATAGTTCCTTTTATTCTTTTACTTTAAAAATAAAAATTATAAAAAAATATTTAAGTGGCAATTTGAATTTTTTAATTTTATAAGTTTTAGTGCTTTTTGATAAAAATTACATATAAAAATTAATACATAATTCGTGAAGTCCTTTGAAAACTATAAATTATACTAATAATAAATATTTTAAAATAAAAATTATGTAAAGATATTTAATTTTAAATACAGTCGTGCCTGGTTATAGTGAACTAATTTTTGCAAGGCCTAATCATAGTAACGGAAAAGTACAATTTAAGAGAATACCCTCTTTCGTTTCTTATACCTTTTTGTAATTTTTCGTTCGTTTCTGCTTGAAAATGCTTTCAAAATTCTGTTTACCATTTAGAGATTTTAGATTTGTCACTAAATATTGTACTCTAAGTAAATACTTAGTTGTTTGCTATATCGAGGTGTTCATTATACAGGGGGTTCACTAAACCCAACCACGACTATATTAAAAATTTGTATCAAAAGAATTACTAAAATTTATTTAAGTACCCCCAAAGGTATCATTAACAATTTTGGCTATGGAGTACTTAAGCGATATGTCGAATTCAAATGCAATGTGGCGGTTAAGCGTATCTGAAAGTCTTCAGCTCCCAAGTGCTTACACCCAAGGTCATTGGAAGTAGCTAATCTTTTTTCTTCTTGCAGCTCGTACATGATTACAAGATCTTTATTTATTTTAAAAAACCAGAACGTAACAAATCTCTGCAATATTTGAGCCTCTTAGATATTTACAAAACTTTTGTTCTCTTAAAAATCTCTCACGTAGCTTATATTTATAATAAAACAAATATTTACACATTGCTTAGGGCTTACCTCAATGTTCCATATAACAAGTTGTTGCTATCTAAAGCCACTGAGTCATTCGGTCATTAGCACTCACTCAGCGCACCAAATCTCTTGGCAGCCATAACCGAAACGTCATTAAACGTTTCCCAGAGCGTGCCGAGCGTAATCCAAACAAAACGTTTATCGCACCAAACGCGGCGAATCGTTTGACGGCGGCTATAAAACCGGTTCGCTGCCTTGGAAATCTTATCAGTTCCATTTTGTGTCTACAGCAGTTAACAGTGAGTTTGATATCTCTGAGATGTCTCAAGCTGATAACGCGATACGTGAGCAGCCAAATGAAGATGTTGCAAATACTTCGTCAGGTCCACCAAAAATATGCGAAAGCTGCAGCGGACAGCAGCCGCGACCAGGCTTGGATTTGGAGGATCTGACATTGCCGAAACAAAACAATCGGCAGCTGGAAAAGCTGATAAGGAAGGCGAGCATTGCTCAGCAAATGTTGGCGGATGTGCTAAAACAATTGACGCGAGAGCAGATGCAAAATGAAGCAGAAACTAAGCACAGAGAAAACTTGGATAAACGAAAATCGAATAAGGATCGTAATGGGCAACATCATTCTCGTCATCTACGGAATGACTTGCGTCTCAGCTCCAGCGATAGCAGTGAGAACGATTGTGAACTAATAGCTGTGGAGCTGGAACCAGTGATGAAGCGACGGCACATGGAAAAATATTTCCACAAAGATCGCAGACAGGAACGTTCACGTTCAGGTTGTCGTTGTCGCTATAGAGATCGTTCACGCTCTCGTTGCCGTTCCCGTGGTCGTTCCCGGTCACACTCACGCTCCTATACAGCAGGGTTGCCAGCGTTTTAGAATAATGACTTAAAAACTTGGAAAAGTACTAAAATAAAATACAACTTTATAGCACTGTTTTTTATAAGGTAGAAGAATTCAAGGCGCACAAAGTTAATCAAATATTATTCATATTACGTTTAGGCTAGATGGCGCTAGTAGTAAGTTGTTTAGAAAAATTTCTCTGCGCCAAATTTGTAAAGCATTAGCAGATTTGAATGCTGAAAAACGATCTATAGACAATTAAAAATTGCCATAAGCTTTAAGGTACTGAATGACAAGACTCGCACTGGACAAACGAAATCGAGTTTTTTTTTGTCAATATCAAATGGACGTTCCCCGGAAACGTAATCCGAACATTTTATTCGACTTCGTTTTAAAACGAAAAGTATGCTGCTCCAAATTTCACCAAACTTAATTTTGTGTGAAGTTTTAAACCGAATATTTTATTGCAAGAGGAAAAATAGGTTTAAAAAAGAACTGAAATAATTTTTTAAATATTCTTTGATATTCCTAAATTATTTATTGACAATTATTTTTAAATACTAAGAAAATTAATATTCATTAAATTTACTCAATAAATATTTAAGTAACATTTTGAATCTAATTTTCAATGAATAAGCTTTTCTACTTAAATAATAAATAAAACTTGCATTATTTATTTATTTTATTTAAAAATAGCTGAGAAAAACTTTTGGATTAAACAAAAAAAATATATACAAATTGTTGGCAAATATAAAACAAAATTTGAAATAAAAAATGAAGTACGTAAAGTCGGGCGCGCAGGAAATTGGGATACCCTGTGCCAATAGCTTGCAATAAAATACGATTCCTTCATAAAAAACCAAAAACAAGAATTTTTAAGCAACAATTTTATTTCTGACCGATCGTTACTATGGGAGCTATATGATATAGTCAACCGATTTTGTTCAAATTTAACATAGTGCTTTAATACCTTAAAAAAGATCTTGGTTTAATTATCTTTACAAACAAATGAAACACAACGAATTTTTTATAAAAAACGGTTTTTTGGACCGATTCGTCCTAAGGGAGCTATACGATATATTCTACCGATTTTAATAAAATTTGGTACAATGTTTAAGACCTATAAAAAGCTTACAAGTGCAAATTTAATTCCAATATCTTCACAAACAAACGAAACACATCGAATTTTCTTCAAAAATCGATTTTTTGGAAGGTATATATTTAGTCAACCGATTTTGTTCAAATTTGGTGCATTGCTTAAGTACTCTAATAAACTTCTAAGCGCCTATTGTGGTTACGAAATCTTTATTAAAAAAAAGAAATATAGGCAAAATTTAGTTACGATATCTTCATAAACAAACGAATTATTTATCTACAACTTTTTTTTTCCTTCGATGTCGTCTGAAACACCCCTATGGGAGCTATATATTTTAGCCCCGATATCAAAAAAATAAAATAAACTTGTTTCCTATGGAATAATATGGGATCTAATGTGAAAGTTTGGTTGCTCTAGCTCTTACTATTTCTGAGATCTATGCGTTCAAACGGACAGACGGACATGGGTATATCGACTTCTCTAGTAATTTCATGTAAGCTCATGTTAGCGCTCTGTGCACCCGTGGCCTAAGATGGGAAAGAATCTAAATAAAGTAACACGCTTAAACCATTAAATATAAAGTTAAAAGGTATTTTTGGTTTTGGAGCGTCTGCCAGCTTAACCATTTATAGGAGCACAATAGATCCTTGCTCCATTAAAATAGTATTATTTGTACATATGTAATCACGTATTTACTTTATAAACGAGCTTGTTCACTTACCTGTATAAACATTTATTTTTGTTAAACATTATTTGCAATAGACTTTTCTTCAAATTTTATTTGCATGCCAAATTTATTTACAATGTTAACTAGTTAACGAAAGCACTTCTCACACTCATGTAAAAATACGCGTATAATAAAACACAAAAGAGCAGGACAAACTGCTTTACTTAACACTTCCATTTACAAAAAAAAACAAAAATTGGACGCGCCGTTGCACTAATAAACGAATAGAAGGAACAAAAAGAAAACGCGCATCGCACACACATACGCTTGCATTTAAAAGATTAATATTTACCGCACAAAAAAAAAAAAAAAAAAACAAAAAAAAAACACAATTTCTCTACGAGCATCTTCTTACACACACACACGCACGCACGATCGCATACTTACACTAATAACATTAACATTTACCACACAAAAAAAAACCAAAAAAAAAACACAATTTGCACTAGCGCATCTTTTTACACCCACGCACAGCATTGACAATTTTGATTTGCCTTCTCTTTCTACATTTCCAGCGCCAATTTTTATATGCACTTTTTTTCTTTTGCTTAAATAAATATTTAAACACTTGCCCAAAGTTATTAACTTATGCAAATTATTGCTTACACATTAAACAATTGATTTAAAACACTTAAACACTTTTTGGCAACGCGTAAACTAATTAATTATTAATAAAAGCGCAGCGCGTAACCGACTTGCGAAAAAAAAAACACTTTCACTTTCAAGCCTTTGACGCTGCTCTGAACACAGCAAATATTTTAAGCCAACTTTTAAGCCACTTGCACTTTTGCCATTAACTAACACTTTTGGCAATAATCATAAACACAAATTTTAAAACTTTGCAATTGGCACACTCGGCCATAATTGCAATTATTTATTGAACAAAATCACCAAAAAAAAATTACAACAAAACAAACGCACGCTTGCTTTTTTTGAGACTTTTCTGGCAAGCGGTCCCGGGCGCGATTGAGCCAGCTTATTAACCACTTTAACTATTGGCTCCAACTTACACTTGTAAATACATAAATTAATATAATTTCACATTTTACACATTTTTAATAATTTCAACTTGTTGCAACGCGAAAATTAATTCATTTTTATATTTTTACGCGGCTCACACAACTTTTGCGCATTTTCGTTTTCCTTTTTTCTTACTCTTTCCTTTGTCTAAGTTCATTTGAACTAAATATCAAAATTCTTGCTCTTATGAGCATCAGTCGAGCATCTGGCAGCGCTGTCAGTGCCGGCCTAAAAAAAGGAAGAAAGAGAATGCAAAAAAATTATTACGACTGCAGTAGCGACTGTAATATACCCTACGCGCTTCTAAGCAGGTAGTATTTGACTATGACTTTGTAGTATCTCAAATGATTTTAATTAATTTTCCAGTTATGGATAGCTAATAAAAATATAAAAGCGTTCTATATATCATACTATTACCGCAAAATATAAAGCTCTTCAAACAAAATTACAGTCCAATTTTCTTTAGTCTTAATAACAAAACTCTTTATAGCTTAACATCTTCTATTTTCCCTCACACAACATTTTCTTGCTCTAAGCTAATGTACTTTATACACTTCAGTTACAGCGTATAAAGTACAAATCACGCATCGGTTTGGTTGCGCTTCGCCGTTCTATTTAAAATGAATAATTTTACGCGTCGCTAATAAGTCTTAATATGATATGTATTAAATAATTAAGAGATATAAATATCAATATTTGAGTGCAGTTAGCAAATTTATAAAATAGTTTAATTATACCCTTTTTTTAAATTAATAAAGTGTGTTTTAAATTCGATAGTTAAAAGTGCGAAAAGACGAACAACGGCCAATTTCAAATTTTGTGCGTGGATGTGAGTGTGCGTGAGCACATATATGTATGTCAATTGGATTTTTTGTTTTTTATGTGCTATGACCCTGCAGGAAAACATTACAGTCGCAAACTGGTTTTGAACCGCCCCGTTGTGCAACTGTTTGTCCGAAACCTAGTATGTTTGCTCTGAAAATTCTAGTATGTTTAACATGGGGCTGTCATTGCAGGCAACCAGAATTTTCGGGTATGATGTTCATCTGGTTTCAAACTGGTCCGGCGCATATTGAACAAAACTAGTAGCAGCTTATTAGAATGTAACAAGTCGCTTCTAACGAATTCAAAACTAGTCCATTTGATATAGAAAATTAATAGTTCTTTGCATTTAGTTGTAGGTTGGTAAATATGGTCTTTAATTTTACTAGTAATTTTTGTTCCAGACTGGAATATATTGCCCAAAAATGAAACTACTTTAAATTTACAATTTGAACATTATTATTATTATTATACAAGTTACATAAATAAATTTAATTACTAAACAAAAATAATAACAATTTAAATTAAAAACATTAAAAATTATCTTAACATATAAACATACAATTTTACTTAAAATATTGAATACAATTAATTTTAAATACAAATTAAAAATATAAATTAATTAAATTACAAAATTAATACAATTATATAATCAAACAAAATATTACATAACAAATAATTTATAATACAACTTAAAATAAGAAAATTATTATTACTTAAAAATACTATAAGGTAGTTTTTGTTCATTAGTTGCCGTTCTGGGGAGCTGTTGTCCGAGAGATTTAATATTGCCGACTGAATTTGTATTTCTTCTGTAAAGAGAGTTTTAATTATTATTTATTTTTTTAATTTCGTAATGAATAGTATGCTTACCTTATAAAATACTACAAAAGTTTTCGAAATGGCTTAGAGACGTTTTCCCCAAATACATACATATGTAAAGCTCCATTAAAACGTCTTTGTGCAAGATCTCACACAAATATCAAAGCACGGAATGACGGGCCTGATTCCTCATAGCCATCAACTAATAGATGCAAGAAATGTCTCTATAGAGCACAAAAAACAATTTTTGTATAAATACGTTCATATTTATTTATGGATATTTAAACAATACAAAAACAAATTATTGCTATTTTTACTTACCTTAGTTGACATGCGTCTGTGAGCAGAATTTAACTGCAGATAAAAAATTTTGTTACAAATATTACTTACAACATTATTTATGCACATGCAATGAAATTATATGTAATGTATCTACATACAGTGTGCCACAAAAGTCATAGTACAGCAGGCGATTTTACACTTAAATGCGAATTCCTCCCAAATTGTTTAAATTTTCCAAAAACTAATGATGAGGTTTTCTTAAATATGTGTATATAATGTCATAGTACACTTAGACGGTATACCGAATTTACGTTGTTGCAGCTGGTTTGTTCTGGTTTTTGTAACGGGACTTTTTTGTATATGCTTTGCTTTACTTTTGTATGCGCGTGTGGGAAATTTCCGCTGCCAAAATGTGCATTATTAACTGCAAACGTTGTTGTTTTTTTTGTTTATTGTTTAAAAATATATATTTAAGAAAACCTCATCATTAGTTTTTGGAAAATTTAAACAATTTGGGAGGAATTCGCATTTAAGTGTAAAATCCTTCTGTACTATGAGTTTTGTGGCACACTGTATGTTTGCATAAACATAAATAGCAAATATGTAACTCACCTTGTGTTTTGGCAACTTTCTTTTATTATATTTAAATAATTGTTTTTCTATTACCACACTGATTTGCTTTTTAAATTGTTACTTATTTAAATTATTAAAACAATTGATTTTCAATATATTTACAACCGATCGCACTGATTTGCACTTTGTACTGACGCCTAATTTTTGCAGCAGCTTCTTTTGCCTTTTATTCCTTTGTTGTTTTTATGCATACACAAAATTTGTCGCAGAAGAATAACACCAACCAAATAGCCACAACCCACCCTTAAAGAATGCTTGTTTGTTCTTGTTGCGTTAAAATAATACAAAAACCGAGAGAGCAGCTCGCTCAATTGAGAGAACACAAATTTGGGAGAGCGTAAGCGTAAGCGCTCTCGTTTACCGCATTTTCCTATTCCACAACAGTTCTTATTTGAACCATATAAGAACTAGTAACGTTTAGAGTAGTTGAGGCCACTTAAATGACACCGAATTCCTGCAGGGGAGAGCAACAAGTGTATGTGTGAGTGTGTTTTTGCATGGAGCAAAAATTGCTCTCTTTAGTTTCTGTTTTGTGCTATTTTCCTATTACGTATTGAGGCCAATAAGTGTAAGCAGCATAGCTATATTCTTCACTACGATCGTGAGAGATGTAAAGCTGTAAAGGCAACTTTTCGTGTATTTGTTTAGCGTATTTATATGTGAGTGCAAGCAGTGCGGTTTTCGTTTAAGTAACATAGCTTTGTTGCACAAAAACAGAACGGATATAATAATAAAATATAATAATAATAATGGAAGCTGCTTCGCTTGGTTTTTGTTATGTTCAAAGTAGCTAATATTTCGCTGCTCACCCGTATTAGGACTTTTTGTTAACTTGGATCCAAAACAATAGGTTTAAGTATAGTAGAATTTAATATATTACCGATTCTCTAAGAAAGAAAATTCCTGTTGTACTGAGAACAGGATAAAATTAGTCCACACTCAGTTTGTTTTTTGTTGCATTTTAGGTTCTTTTGTCAGTCCCACGCCCATGTAAAAGTTTTCGTCATGACCCGTATAGATATCTCCAGCTTACCTGCCTGGATTATCAATTTCAATATAAGAAAACTACAAATCATAAAAATAATCATAGTTTTTCAAAAAATTACTCGGATTTGATTTGGTACATTATAATTTTATCGATAAATCAGTCAATTAAATCCGGACGTCCCGTTACGTGACTCAGCGCCAGTCCCCCTCTCTACCCTTGGAGCGCAACTAGTTTATGAATAATCCCATAAGATTTTTTAGAATTTTTTGTTCCAGAGAATTTAGTATTTTTTCACATTTATTTATTGTTTTTTATCGAATATTGGTATGTACTATGTTATATCACATAATATCATGATTTATTCAATACTCACTCTCATTCATTTTTCAATTTAAATTTGTTTAAGCTTTTTGACAAAGTACCTACCATAAATTTTCTATAAAAAATTATTCGGCGACCCATCCATTAGTAAGTCCGGAAAAACTGTTTAAAGTCAATGACACGTTTGATTGTATCCCAGATTTTGCCCTCTTCTTTTTCCTTAGCATACACCTTATGCAAATCTAAGCAGTCCGTATTAGAGATGATATTCCAACCTCCTTTTCCAGATGATACAAGCGTACAATGCCCCCGGAGTAGGCATCTGTGCATGTGGCATGATAAATGCAACGACGTGCCAAGTCATAGGCCTCGGTGTCCGACAAATCCCATTTGTAGCTTGTATCCAGCAGCCCCAAAGCGCATAGTGCACCACTACCCACTGCATATAAGGTGAGCGAGTTGCGATCTCCTTCCGAGTCCACATAGATCAGCTTTGGTTCATCGTAATCATAACCCGCCAGCATCATGCCCATGGACAAACCCATGTTCCGATACTCACACGAAATATTGGCCATAATACGCGCACTGGCAGTAACCGAGAGACGCTTTTGGTAGCGTAACTCATGGAGACGACACTCCTTGGTCAAAACACGATCCCAGTACATGCAATCAGCGGCGCCTCCAGCTACAGTGCCCAACATATAGTCCGTGAGTTCGATAATTTTTCTCATATGTTGGGATCCTACATAGTCACCGGAAGTAGCTCGCGAGTCGGCGCATAGAATAATGCCACCCTGGTACTTGAAACCCAGCGTAGTGGTACCATGATCAAAATCCAGAGGCACTTGGCAATGGTTTATAATTTTGGGCAGGTTTTCAGCGGGCTAGGGAAAGAGAGGGTTAATAAGAGGGTAAAGGAATTGGCAGTAAAAATGGATACATTTTCAAATGGGGGCGCCATTAGGCAGTAGGGATTCAAAAAGTTGGATGTGGCACACTGGAGTCTATGCGACTCTTGCTCCAAGACAACTGCATCATGACGCTTCATAAAAGGTAGCTTAGACACACCACTTATTTGCTCCAAGGCCATTATTTGGGAAAGTATTTATAATTTAATTAATACGGGGAGATTTTGAAACTAAAGTTTTTTAATTCTAAAAATTGTCTAATTTTGGTTTCTGGAGATTTTTATTTCAAGGATTGCTGAAATGGGACAAAAATCATTTTCTTTATTGTTTATTTCTCCTGAAAACGTTTTTTTAAAGCACGCAAATTTTTTTCTTAATTATTTTTGTCGTCCCTAGATGGCGCTAGGCAGTTTTTCACATTCGTGTTCATATATATACTAAGTTATTATATATAAATATACATTAATTATACAAAAGATTATATAAAATTGAATAAAGTTAAATAAAAATAAAAAAAAATAAAACTTAAATAAAATACAATACTAAATAAAACATAAAATGAAATATAAAATAAAATTAAATGTAAATATAAAATAAAATATAACATAAAATATAAAAAAAAAAATAAAACAATATATAAAATAAAATATGAAATAAAATAATATATAAAAAAATAAAATATAAAAAAATAAATAAAATATTAAAAAAATATGAAATAAAATGTAAAATAAAATATTTTTAATTATGAAATAAAATATAAAAGAATTTAATAAAATATAAATGAAATAAAATAAATTATAAAATAAAATATAAAATAAAGCATAAAATAAAATGTAAAATAAAATTTTAAATAAAATGTAAAATAAAATAAAGCATAAAGAAAATAAAATATAAAATAAAATTTAAAATAAAATATAAAATAAAATGTAAAATAAAATATAAAATAAAATATAAAATAAAATGTAAAGTAAAATGTAAACTGAAATATAAAATAAAAATATAAAATGAAATATAAAATAAAATATAAAATAAAATGTAAAATAAAATATGAAATAAAATATAAAATAAAATGTAAAATAAAATGTAAACTGAAATATAAAATAAAAATATAAAATGAAATATAAAATAAAATATAATATAAAATGTAAAATAAAATAAAAAAATTAAATAAAATATAAAATAAAATATGAAATAAAATGTAAAAGAAAATATGAAATAAAATATGAAATAAAATATAAAATAAAATATAAAAATATAAAATAATAATTTAAAAATTTCTTTGGACTTAATGTAACAAAACTAATTGTTAATAAATTACTTTCCTACTTAAAAAAAATTATTCTAATTTTGCTTTTGCATATAAGAGACTTTACATTTTTTAACTTTGGTTTTAAGAGCCCAATAAATTTTTAAATTCTGAAAATAGACGGACATTTCCGAAGTGTTCTTGTTTTGGGAATAAAAATTCGAGGATCTAACTGAGTTAATAAAATTATATTGTCAAACCTTTAGAACTTAAACACAAAATATGCTTCAAAATATTTTAATAAATGAAACTCTTTTTAATTTTTTTTTGTAATATTTTTTAATATATTTTTTTTTTACATTAATAGTTTTATTTGTAGTTTTGTGCTAATTATTTTTTGTTAAACATAAAATTTTGGTGTTTTTTTTTTTGTAATAGTTTTGTTGTTGTTGTCGTTTGTTGTCTTGCATTGATTTGATTGTTTACTAATTGCAATATTTATTTAAAAATTATTTTGCATTTTTTGTCTTTTGATTTTATTTTTTATTTAGACTTGATTTATATATTTTTTGTTGTGATTATTGCCTGTGTAACTTGGCAGCATTTTCTTTAATAAATTCGTAAAATTCGATGTTAAATTTAAAAACCATTTTTATATGCAAAAATAAATGTTTATTATGTATAATAAATAAAAAGTGCTGCATTTTTTTTTGTTAATAAATAACTTTATAAAACTTTAATATATAACTATAGCTGCAGCAAATAAATTTTATTAAAAAATTTAAGTAAATTTATAAAAACTCAATTTTTTTGATAAATTGCTGCTCAATATTTTTTTATAGCTGTTTTTAATTTAATGAATGCTGCTTAATTTTAAAATTGTTTGCGCTTGCTTTATTGTATTTTGTATAGACTAATTTAATACTCTGTTTTTATCTAAAAACAAATTTTGGCACATGGTTTCCGAAACGGTTTTGATCTCTGCAATAATTATTTTTTAAACACTATGGCTAAATTCAATTTTTTTTTTATATTTTAGGCTAGTTTAAAATACAGCTAAGTTTAATGTAGTTTAAATTTAATTGTAATTTGTAGTTTGCTGTTGTTGTTCCATCCAATAAATAGCGACTGTTCCGAGTCTAGAAATGCTCTTAAACTTACACAATAAATATGTCAAAGAATTTGATTATGACTTGCTATTTGATTGCTATTTTTTGTTTTTTAAATTTTTTATTTTATATATATTTTTAAAAACATTTATCTACAACTTGACGAACGACATTTTATTGTAATGGAAACGCTAATTACTTGGTTTATATCATATCAGAGTTATGTATATATATGCATGACTGTACTTTTTTTTATATATATAATATTATATATAATAATATTTGTTGTTTTTGTATATATATCAGCTATATCAAATACATTTAGTTAACATTTTCATTGATTTTCGTTTATTTTTTTTTATTTTTTAATGCAATTGTTTCAGTCATTTTTATATGGTTTATTTTTTATATACAAAATATTTATGTTTAGGCTAACAACTAAATAGCGTATATATATATATATGTACATAAAAATTATTAATCAAGTAAGTTTAAATATTTTTTAGACATAAATTTAAATTTGTACACAGCATATATTTGAGTTATTTTTTAGTTTAAATTTATAATTTAAATTCCATGTTTGTTAGGGTTACAAAAAGTTAGATACATACTTTATATATAGTATATATATAAATCATATGCCATTTAACCACACACACATACAACCTTTCTACATACAAAACTTTAGCATATGTTAGTATCATCCATAGTAGTCGATAGTTCGATAGTTCGATAGTTTTTTGTCATAAGTACATATACAATACTTTAAGTATTTACCATATAATTATATATACAATACTTGGAAGTTCGATAACTGACCTGGGTTCTGTGGAGATGGACATGCCTGTTGTGTACATGCACACATATCGTTATATAGTTTAAAAATATTATGTACTAAGGATGGTTATTATGGTATGGGATGTTTATGTATTAAGTTTGGATGTGCAGTATAATTTTGATATTGATTGTCCGAAAAGTTTTTAATTGTGTCTTGGAAGTTATGGGGGTTCATCCTGGGGCATTACTTGGAAGTAGTTGGATAGGTAACAAATGTTTCATTACAAAATTGTACAAAAAGGTCAACATACATCATATAAGTAGTATATAAAAAATCGGCCCAGCTAGTTCCTCTTTATATCTTATAATGCTTGGTTTTTTGCGGCAAAGGTCTGATCTCATTCGATCAGATCTTACCAATGTCTCACACTGATATCGAAT
The DNA here is from genome assembly GCA_037043745.1 of Chymomyza amoena. Classification (NCBI taxonomy): domain Eukaryota; kingdom Metazoa; phylum Arthropoda; class Insecta; order Diptera; family Drosophilidae; genus Chymomyza; species Chymomyza amoena. Next base: position 13,647 of record JBAMAX010002936.1, read on the forward strand.
AATCCGATTTCTCGCTAAGCAATTTCTGGCCTGGAGCGGGTGAATGTTGTTGTTGGCGTTGTTGTTGTAGTGGTTGCTGTTGTTGCGGCTGCGGTGACTTGGAGTGGGCACGTTTTGGTTGTTGTTGTTGTTGTTGGGGAGGCTGACGTTGTTCCTGCTGCAGCTGTGAGGTGGTGGAGGCTGGACGCGACCAAAGCGTGGATCTGGTGCCCAGCTTTAACTTCTTTATGGTATCCACATCGCACTCCACCTCGGCCAGTTCTATGCGTTCGCCCAGTTCTGGCTCAGTGCTGCCCAGCTGATGATGAAAGGCACCAGCGGCAACCGAGCTGGGCACCACATTGCACTCGGCCTGCAGCTGTAAGGGATGCAGCGTGCGCAATATGCCAGCCCTTGGATGAGTGGTTGTGGGGGAAATAGAAGAGTGTCCAGAGTTTGATATTGTTTTTGGTTGGCAACCACGCTCTCAAACATGTGTCTAGTGTTGTTTTGCAAAACTTAGTTTAGTGATTGTTGTTGGTGGTGCTATGTGGTTGTTGTTGTTGCTAACAAGCGCCCTCGGGTCCACATACCTCACCGTACGCCAAATCTCATGTCTGATCTATGGGATCCATATAGGTGCAGGATATCTCACCACTATCATAGCCAAAGCTACTGCACCCCCGACTATTGTCAGCACATTCACTCCCCCCGTTGGCCGTATCCTATTTGGGCAGCGTAGGCGCTGTAAAGAACTTGGACGACAGCAAAGCTGTCGAGGGATTCAAGAGGCCGCCATCATGCGTGGGCATTATAGACTTATGGGGTATGGGTCGAAATTGTGAAGAGGGTGGCATGCAAGTGACGGGTACAACTGTGGCTAGGGGGCTACTATTGCAGCTACCATCGATCAAACCGAGCAGCTCCTGGCCATTGGCATGCGATTCTAGCCCAGCGCTCTGATTGTTGGACAGCTGATGTGCATGGAGCTTGGGGGTTATCAAAAGGGGTTGCTGTTGCTTGAGACTACTACTGATGCTATGGGGCGGGTTGTTGCTATTCGCTTGTTGTTGTAGTTGTTGTTTGTGAAATTGTTTCTGTTGTTGTGTGGTTATAGACGGTGACTTGACCAATGTGGGTATGTGACATTGTATGGAGTCTTGTGATTTGAACGTGCTCGATATGGGTTTCAGATTGCCGGCCACGGAGCCGTTGCCATTGCGCGGCGATAGAATTTTGCTCGAATTATTTGTGGTGGTTGTTGTGGTGGTTACTGAATTTGTGGTTGTATTTTTGCTACTATTGTGGTGACGCGGTGTTGTATTGGTGGAAAACTGATATTGCTGATGATGATACCTGGAGCGACCGCGTCGTGGCAATGATTTTTGTTCGGACATTGGTGACAGATCGGAGGATGTGCTTGATTGTGCTCCATGGTAGATGATGCCTGCGTTTTTTTTGTAACAAAAGAGAAAAAAAGGAAGAGAGAGAGAAAGAGTTGGGAAGATAGAGAGTTTTGGAGTTGTACATTTAATGAGGGCTACATCAATACTTAAAACTAGTTTAGGACAAACTTAATCTAAGTTACATATTGGCTTGACTTAAAAAAAAATGGAATTTGAGTCTCTTAGATTTTGTTTTTTGCTTGGTCTTGTGTATAAAAATCGTGTATAAATTGTTTCTACTACAGATATGTTATCGATATATTGTGATTTGGAAAGTGTTGTATAAGTCTAGAGTCTGAAAGAGGCAGAAATAAAACAATAACATAAAGAGACCTATATATCTTAAAAAGCAGCTGGATTCAAGTACAGTCGAACATCGTAGTAGTCCGACTGTCTTCAAAGTTCAATACTTACTGTGCTTGATTTTGCCCTCATGCTGATTGGAAGACTCTGTGCGACTGGAGGTCAGCTGATCCTGATCCGACTCGGATTCCTCGCTTTCGGGCTCGGTCTTTCTTGAGTGACGTCGACGATTCTTCGACTGCACATGAAAGAGCTCGAATTAGTAAAGCTTTGTCAAATATTGGACCGTACACTACAAAAGCGCTTAGGGATGAAACGCTTTCAATGTATAATAAAAAAAAAGTAAGTGACACTTGAAGCACGCCTCTTACTAGCAGGAGACGTCTTTAACAAATGGCATTGCTTTAAAATGGAACTCAAAAGTCCTAAATAATAAGACACTCTAGAAAGGAGTGACGAGCAAGTACAGTGGAACAACATCAAAAGCACGTAGTGATAAATAACACTAAGACAAAACAAACCCCCTCAATGGGTAGGCTATAGAGCTAAAATCAAAGAAATGAATAAACAAACAAACGCACGATATTATGAAACGGTGAGGTCTGATAATAATTATGAATTGTCTTTTGTGGACGTTGGTTGTGGTGGTGGTGGTGATGGGTGGTGGTTGGTTTTAATACCGCAGCTGGTGGTGGCGATGAGCAGCCCTCGGCTAGAGCACGCTCGTGGTACATAAACGAATGCAGTAGTGTATTGGCTGGACCCCCATGATGCGGCTGTGACATGTTGCCAGCCTCCGACAGCTGAAAGGTGGCATACGGCGATATGTCCTCGGAGGTTTCTGTAAAGTGCTCCAAGTGTTAGTAAGCCAGCAAGATAGAGAGCATTGCCCTGCGGCACTTACCCGGAATTTTGTCAGTATTCTGCATGGAAACCTTGTGTATGGTGGCATAATAACGTTCACGTTGTGCCGCCTCGGAGTTGGCACGATTCTCAAGTGATTCCTTTTGTATGTGATTGCTTTGTTCTGCAAATGAAAGTTGTGCTGTCAAGGTAGCTCTGGTATGTATTAAGGGAGTACTCACTATGTCTATAGCAGACGATGACCATGGTTATGGTGCAGACCATGCCGGAAACAGCTGCTATGGTGGGTATCAGTAGATTGATGTTGCCGTAGAATACGCTAGGACCACGTTGACCGCGTTGTACTATTTCAGGTGGTGGCGGATCGCCATCCTTGGTTAAGGTCACAAAGCTAAACTCGGCTTGGGAGACGCCAGCCACATTGTGCGCTTCCATGCGTAGTTGATAGAGTGTGGCAGGTTGTAGATTAGAGATGACCACACGTCTTTGGGGTTTCAGCGCATTGGAAACTGTAAGAAACAGAAAGTGATTTAGGTCTTTATTGGGTTCACCAGCCATCTGGTAACCCACCCAAAATCCAATCGCGATCACTGTCATCGGTTACTGCGCGATACTGCAGCACAAAGTACAACAATGGACAACCATTATCCGGCCAGGAATGCAGTCTTAGCAAAACAGATGTGGAGTTGGGTGCCAAAAGACTAGTCATTGCAGGCATGCCGGGAGCTTGACCCTGGGTGCGCACATGCAGCGTAATGCTGGATGGAGAGCTGCCCACTTTGTTGTGTGCATTCAAGTGTATCTGATAAGTGCTGCCACAGACTAGACCCTTTAGCTCGTGACTGGAGGCATGTCTGGACAACTGCATCTCATCCGTATTGCCTGTGGAGCGACGATAGAAGAGCGTATAACCAGTGATGGGAGCATTGCCGGTAAAGCCGCATTTCCAGTGCATCAAAATGCTGCTCGACGTAGCACTGGTCACATATAAAACCGGAGCTGAGGGTGGCACCTGTACGAGCAGCATGTGGGTAAGACGATCTGTGCCGAGTCCATTGTCCACCTGGCAGCTGTAGTTGCCGCTGTCTGCCACTTGCAAGCCGGATATGATCAGATCACCACTGTCCAGCAGCTGTGAGTTGTGCAGACCACCCTGACGTAAGGCTACATCAGCTTTGAACCACTCACGCTTGGGTTTGCCCACGGCAGTGCAGGGTAAGGTAACTGTAGAACGCCAGGGACGCACCACTGGACCACCAAAGGAAATAATACGAGCCGGCACACGGCTTGCAGTGATCTGGGAAGCCACTCTAGAGCTTTTACCCTCACCCACACGTGTGGAGGCTGTTACCCAAAACTGATACTCCATATGCGGATGCAGGTTCTTGGCCTCGTAGAAGGCCTGCTGGAAGGGCAAGCTGCGCTTCTCATTGTTCAACTCCTCCCGACCATTAACCACGCGCGTGTACAGACTGAATTTTGTTATGACGCCATTGGGTTCAAGGGGCGGCAGCCAGGAGATGTATAGCGACTGCGGTGAACTAACCACCACCTTGATATCAGCCGGCGCCTCAGGTGCATCCTCCTCGGTATGGCAAAAAAGCGCCTTGGACAAAGATCCATCACCCATGCGCGTGTGTGCCAGCACCTGTATGCTATAGTTGGTGTACTTGCGCAGGCCAGTGAGCACGATGGTCAAGCCAATGGATTTACGAGACTCTACCTCATCTTTGTTGGGCATTATATCATCAATAATGGGCTCAAAGATTAGTTTATAGCCTTGCAACAGGCCGTTGGTATGATAAATGGGTGGTGGCTGCCAAGAGATTTGTAGCGATTGTGAGTTCAAGGCAGCACAGCGCACATCCTCCGGCGGGCGACTGGGAACTGCGGGTAAAATAAGAAGAATGAGTAAGCTTTGACTAAGTAGAAAAGTGTGCACTTACCATCTTCCATGGTCTGCGCGGAGGTGGGTTCCGAGAGCGGTCCAGGTCCCACCTGATTGAAAGCTTGCACCACAACATTATAGCGTGCGAATTTCTGCAACCCACTGAGCAGCAGCTCTCCAGTGCCACCCTCGCCATCACCCGAAACCGAGGTAAAGTTATAAACAGTGTTTCCAGCGCTAGCCAGCTTATAGCCTACATTATAGCCCTGTATGTCGCCATGACGCATCTCCGGCAAGGGAGCAACCCAGCTGATGAGCAGCTCTGTGGATGAAAGTGGACGCGCTGAGAGGTTAAGCGGCGGTCCAGCAGGACGTTGTGGCTCTGTGCGCACAATCAGCTCCTGACTGGGCGCACTGCGTCCAGCTGTGCCCTCTGCAATGACACGAAAAGCATAGCGCGTGGCGGGTTTGAGATTCTCGATGAGCGCATTAAAGCTGGGCGGATCCTTGACCTCCAAGTGCTGCCACTGCTCAATGAAGAGTGCTAAGGAGAGTGGAGAACTCTAGTTATGCTGTGGTGTGAGGGTTACAATGGAGCTACTTACGATCCGCCTCACGGTACTCTACAATATATTTGGCCACATCTGCTGTGCTAAGCGACTTGGGCTGCCATTTAAGATTGACCGAACGACTGGAGATCATAGCTGCCTCTAGCACGCTGGGTGGTTGTGGTGGCTCCTGTACCTGCAGCTGCACCAGCTGCTGATCACTGCCCACCTTGTTGGTGGCTCTGCAGAAGTACGGTCCACTATCTGAGGCATCCACGGTGCGTATTTGCAGCTCTGCAGAGGTGCCATCATCTTTGGTCTCCTGTTTTACTAAGATTCTAAAGGGAATAGGCTTAAATGGAGGAGCTCGGCAGCAATGTATTTGGACCTACTTGTAGTTTAGTGATGGATTTAGCGTATTCTTGCCGGAACGCATCCAAACTACGGTAATGGGTCTGTCACCATGCACAAAACATTGCAACAGCGCTGAGTCACCTTTTTTCACGGTGACCAAGCCAGATGAAGATGAGAAATAGGGCGGAGCTGTAGATAGAAATTATTTGTATTTTAATCTGATTGCTAGTCACTCCCCCACTCCCAGGATTACTTACATCTAACCGTCAGCTGTATGACCTTTCCGATGCCCGTGCCTATGCCATTGTTTGCCTGACACATATAGAAGCCCTCGCGATCTTCCTTGACATGTTGGAGCAGCAGCGTGCCATTGGTCAGTATCTTGGTAAAGGGTCTTTCGCGCACCTCTTCATACTCGCCCACTTTGCTGCCTGTAGCCTTTTTCCAGACTATGCTGGGCGTGGGCACACCGTGAGCCTGACAGTGGATCATGGCATGATGATTACGTTCCACATAGACTTCAGCGGGTTCCACAATCCAACGTGGTGGCACTAAGGGGCGTATGAGTAATGCATTAAGTTAAAATTGTGCAAAGAGCATTGGAAATATTTAAATAAGGGAAAACTCTAAGCGACATATAGCCAAAAGATTTTGTATATAGTAAGAGGAAAAGTGGAAAAGTTGCTTACATAAATTTAAATTAATTAAAAGTAAAAAACGGCAAATAATACAATTTTTTATTTTATTTTTTTTTAGGGTTATTAACAACATGTTGGCATATAGTAAAGGTAGTTTGGTAGAAAAAGAGCAACTTTTAACTAATATACAATTGGATGTTACTTAATTTGCAAGGATTAAAAATATATTTATGCAACTTAGTCAAAAATTGAAGTTAAATAAAAAATTGTTTTAAAACCACGTTGATGCTTTTATTTTATTTAAACAATTTCACAAAATTTTCTGCATTTTTTTTTAATAAACCCATTTAATTATGTTGTCACAAAAAAATAAATACTGAAACCAGAATGCAAATTAATTAATGTTGTTGTGCAAGGATTTTCTGCTTTCTTTTTTTTTCTTTTTTTTTCTCTTTTTATTTTTTAATTGAATCCATTTTTAATTTTTGCTTGTTTATTTTATGGCAGGTTTTTTTGCGCCTTTATTTTAATGCGCCCCAAGCCTACGCTGTGTGTTGTTGTTGTTGTTGTTATTGTGCCTTTTGTTGCTTGTTATACAACACTGTTTTCTGTGAGTGTATGTGTCCATGTGTGTGGGAGTGTGGGCGTGTGGGCGTGTTTGCACGAGGCGCATAAATTATATAACAAATGCATGCATAAAGCGCTGTAAATTTTTATTGCAAAAAAAAGCACAAAAATTTGCAACTAAAAATTATTTATATATATATTATTTATAAATATATATTGTGTATTAATTATACATGTACAATTTGTAAATTATTATGCAAACGCACAATTTTGCTGCAGCTAAAATTAAAATATGCGTTAATAATTAGTTTGAGTAGTGGAAAAAAATTGTTTTTGGGCCCAAAAGCGACCGAACAACAATTAAATGCAGCACAATTGGAAAATTGCATTTTCATAAATTAAGTAAACAATAAAATTTGCACATAAATTTTCGATCGCTTTTGTTTAGGCCAACGTACAGCGAAATAAATGTCAAATATTTTATAATTCAAGTTAACAACATTAATTAAAAAGCATTTTGTGGATTTTGTATTTGTTGTATTTGCTGGGTTTTTGGGGGTTTTATACTCTATAAAGCGGGTGGGTTGGTACGGAAAAAGTTGGTTACAGCAGCGCATTTGGTTAGTAGACGCAACTAGCTTAAAAACAATTTGTTTGGCTCTTTTGTGTTATGGGCCAGGCCAAAAACAAACAAACAAAATCTTTGCACACAACAGCCGCCTGGGTAATTGCAATTCAAATTTTAATTTTATAATTAAAAACATAATTCGAAATAATAGCAAATTAAAGCCAACATGAATGTTTAGAGTAAGAACAGAGCAGAGAGCAAGCAAATTATAAGTAAATTTAAATAATAATAAAATAAGTGTTGATTAGTTTTAGTTTTACTTATAACTAAGCACATGCAGCTAAAAACTAGTTTGAGCTCTTAAAAAGCAAAAAAATTAATATGGCTCAAGTTGCATGCAGCCAGCAACAACAACAAACATGCTTGCCACAAAAGCTAAAAAAAGCAGCAAAGACAGCCAAGACACATTTGGGTAGCTATTTAAAAAAAGATTAACCCAAACTTGATTTGGGGCGCCACACTGCGTATACTCTACACGTAGAGGAGTTAGTTGAAGTGAAATGAAAAATTTTAAATCCATCTCTTTGAGCTTCACCCCCTCTCTGTGAGCTCTCTCATTTGGATATCAAAAGTTTTTGGTCTAAGACGAATTTTTAAAAAAAAAAGTAATTTCTGTTATCATCTGGAATACCAGATCTAATTCATAGCATGATTTCTGACACTGATTTGGAATCTCTTTTCCTCTTCTTATTGTTAGTTGAAATTAAATTAAAATTCTCTTCCCGCTTCCACCTCCCTTTGAGCTCTCTCATTTAAATATAAAAAGATTTTGCTCAAAGACGAATTTTGGAAAAATCTAATCTCTGTCATCATCTGAAATACCCGATCTAATTCAGAGCGTGATTTGTGCCACAGATTCGGATCTCTTTTTCGCTTCCTATTGATAGCTTTATCCTTCTAACCTCTTTGAGCTTCTCTCATTGGGATATCCAACGTTTCTGGTCAAAGACGAATCTTATTCAGAGCATGATTTCTGACACAGATTTGAAATCTCCTTTTCTATTCCTATTGATAGCTTATCCTTCTAATCTCTTTGAGCTTCTCTCATTTGGATATCCAATGTTTTTGGTCAAAGACGAATCTAATTCAGAGCGTAGTTTCTGACCCATATTTACAATCTCCTTTTCTCTTCCTATTAATAGTTTTATCCTTGTAACCTCTTTGAGCTTCTCTCAATTGGGATATCCAACGTTTTTGGTCAAAGACGAATCTAATTCAGAGCGTAGTTTCTGATCCATATTTACAATCTCCTTTTCTCTTCCTATTGATAGCTTTATCATTCTAACCTCTTTGAACTTCTTTCTTTGGAATATCCAACGGTTTTGGTCAAAGGCGAATCTAATTCAGAGCATGATTTCTGACACAGATTCAAAATCTCTTTTTCACTTCCTATTAATAGCTTTATCCTTCTAACCTCTTTAAGCTTCTCTCATTGGAATATCCAACGTTTTTGGTCAAAGACGAATCTAATTTAGAGCGAGTATTCTGACACAGATTCGGAATCTCTATTTCTCTTCCTATTGATAGCTTTAACCTGCTACGCTCGTTTTATTCATTGAAGAATTTGAGAAAAAATCTAATCTCTATCATCATCAAAAATCCCATATCTCATTCAAAGTGTGATTTCTGACACAGATTCGGAATATCTATTGGGAGTATGCATTGAAATCCGCTGTTTTTTTACAAAATTTGAGTCTTTATTGTGAAAAAAATGTATACAAATTGTTTATTCAAAGTATTGTCCATCGCTAGCCACTACTTTTTCCCATCTTTCTGGCAATTTTCGAATACCAGCTCGGAAGAACGCTTCATCTTTTGAGGCAAACCACGAATCGACCCATTTTTTGGTATCTTCATAAGAAGTGAACCGCTGCTCGGACAGGGCATTTGTCATGGATCGGAACAAGTAGTAATCGGAAGGAGCAATATCTGGAGAATACGGCGGGTGGGGTAAGACATCCCATTTCAGCGTTTCCAAGTAAGTTTTTACGGGCTGTGCAACATGTGGTCGAGCATTGTCGTGCTGCAAAATAACTTTGTCGTGCCTTTCCTCATATTCTGGCCGTTTTTGCTTCAGTGCGCGGCTCAAACGCATCAATTGTCGTCGGTACAAGTCCCCCGTGATCGTTTCATTCGGTTTTAGCAGCTCATAATAGACCCCGCCCCTCTGATCCCACCAAATACACAGCAAGAGCTTCGATCCATGGATATTCGGCTTTGCCGTCGATTTTGAGGTATGGCCCGGGTATCCATATGACTTTTTGCTCTTGGGATTGTCATAATGGATCCACTTTTCATCGCCAGTGACGATACGATGAAGAAAACCACACGTGAAAAAACGGCGTTCGATGTCTCGCGGCTTCAATTCGTACGGCACCCAATTTCCTTGCTTTTGGATCATTCCCAATGCTTTCAAGCGTCTGGAAATGGTTGCTTGATCGACTGCCAATGATTCTGCAAGTTCTTGTTGGGTTTGACACGGGTCTTCATCGAGCAGAGCCTCCAATTCTTCGTCTTCAAACTTTTTCGCTTGGCCCGGGTGTTCCTTGTCTTCGGTGCTAAAATCACCACTTTTAAAACGACGAAACCAATCACGACACGTTGTTTCACCAATAACAGCATCGCCGTAAACTTCTCTTATCAATCGGCATGCTTCAGCCGCAGTTTTCTTTGAATGAAAGAGGAAAAGTAAAACTTCCCGCAAATGACGCTTATTTGGCTCAAAATCTGACATTTTTCGAAGAAAATAACTATATGACGACGCTTAAAAATCACAAATCTAATGATGAGAGATTGTTGACAGATGCCTAAGCTTGTCATCTGTCATTTTCAACCATACTTTTTTGCCCACCAATTTAGCGGTGGCTCCATCTATTGGCAAACAGCGGATTTCAATGCATACTCCCAATATTTTTCTTCCTATTGATAGTTTTAACCTTCTACACTCGTTTTATTTACTAAAGAATTTGGGAAAAAATCGAATCTTTATCATCATCAAAAATCCCATCATTCAGTAAGTGATTTCTGACATAGATTTGGAATCTCTATCCCTCTTCCTATTGATAGCTTTAACCGCTACCCTCGTTTTATTCATGTCCGGTCAAAGACGAATTTTGAAAAAAACCTCATCTCTATCATGAGCAAAGATCCCATATCTCATTCAGAGTGCGATTTCTGACAGAGATGGTGACTCTTTTTCTCTTCCTATTGATAGCCCTACCTGCTACCCTACTTTTATTTACGGACATGGTTAAATAGACATTAGCTTACATAAATTGCCTGATATTTTAAGCAACGTGTAGAGCAGTTTGTTGAAATTAAATATAAAATTTGAAACCCCTAACTGTGAGCTTCCCTCATAAACAAAAATTTTAAAAAGAAATTCTGAACAAATTTAAGTAAAAACCCCAATATCACATTTTAAAATGTGATTTCGGACTGAGAAAAATAACCATCTCACTATCTTTCTATTGATAGCCTTAATGAGCTGCCTTGGTTTATTGACGGACAGTCTATATAAACATTGGACTAAGATAATTTGAGGACACCTTAACCTACTAGTTGAATCATCATCTTCAATTTCCATATCTCCCACTTAAGGCCTCAACGTGTAGAGTACTCTCAAAAATAAATATGGCGCTAATTGCATGCGCTCTACAAAATAAATGTAGCATACTTTGCTGCTGGCGGCCATTTTTGTTTGCCACATGCCAATATACATTAGAAAAAAGTGATATAAATAAATACAACTACATTAGCAAATACTGCGAAGCTTTTAATAAATTATTTTAATTTTTATTTGCTTATATTTTAGCATCTCTTTTTTTTTATTTTTAGCTATATACAAAAATATATTTTTATATAATTCGGCATGTTGACTGCTGCATAGGAAATGCACAAAGACACACACGCACACACAAAAGTTGTTAGATATAGATAGATATATATGTATTAGTTAGCGCCTAGACACATACATACACAGCAATGGGTACCAATAGCAAAGCAAAATCAAAATCAAAAAACAAAGTAAAAGCAAAAGCAGAGCAGCAGCAGCCAATTGGAAGCATAAGCAGCGCGTGTTTATTTGCGTCTTCTTTGGATTATTTGTTGTTGTTTATTTTATTTTACGCTCTCACACTCTGCGTCACTTTCGCTTCATCTCTCCGTCTCTCACACCCACACAGCCGTGCTCGCATTTTTGTTAATTAAGCACAGCACATTTAGCTCAGCCATTTATTCATTCACTCACTTACTCACTCACTCATTCATTCATTCATTCATTTATGCACTCATTCCAATATTCATTACGGGGACAGCGCAACAACAATTTGAAGCTGCAAGTCAAAAATGAGTACAACCCAAAAATGGAAGCAGCGAAAAATGAATGAATGAAGAAAAATCACTTTCACAAGTGTAGAGAGAGCAGCAAAAATATAAGAAAAATTAAAAGAGTAAGCGAAAAAAGCAAATTAATATTAAGGCAGCTTATGTTTCTTATTTATGTGCCTATATATCAAAATTATAAATACAAGTACAGCAAACGAAAAAAATAATTGCAAAGCGTCTTCATCTTTCTTCTTATTTTTTCGTTTTCGTTTTTCTTAATGTTTCTTTTAAAAGTTGAGCGCTTAAATTACGGTTTTTAAGCAAAGCTTTTAAGGATTAACAGAGACTGACGCAGCTTATTATTTTTTTGTGTTTATTTTGACTACTTTCTTTGGAAAACTAGGTCAATTAAACATCTTATATTATAAAATATTGGTATATCAATAAAATGTATTGGAAGGTAGAGCATTTGAGAGTTGAGAATTCGAGGTATCTCAGAGATTTGAAGCTGAACATTGGAGTCAATTGAGCTAATACGCAAAACTTTCTCTCTCTATTGGATAGGGAAGAACTCGTGTTGACTCCTGACTCGTGAGCAGTCAATTCATTGAAGCCACTTGAGCTTATACGCAAAACTCTCACACTAATTAGTGGGGAAGAATTCGTGATGACTCGTTATTCGTGAGGACGCAACTCATTTAAGTCGAGGAAGCTAATACGAAAATCTTTCACTCTTATGAGAGGGGAAGAACTCGTGACTCGTCAACAGTCAACTCATTGAAGTCAATTGAGCTAATAAGCAAAACTTTCTCTCTTATGAATAGGGAAGAACTCGTGATGACCTGTGAGCACTCAACTCATTGAAGTCAAATGAGCTTATATGCAAAACTCTCACTCTTATGAGTAGGGACTCGTGACCCGTGAACAGTCAACTCATTGAAGTCAATTGAGCTTATACGCAAAACTATCTCTCTTATAAGTAGGGAAGAACTCGTGATGACTCGTGACTCGTGAGCAGTCAACTCATTGAAGTCAATTGAGCTTATATGCAAAACTCTCACTCTTATGAGAAGGGAAGAACTCGTGATTAGTCGTTTGAGCTTATGATGACTCGTGTACTCAAAATACTTGTCTCTAATGCTGGAATTATTATATTCGTTTTTCATTTTAATCGTATAGAGTATTTATAAGTTCAAGAACATTTGCATTTATTGGACATACTTATACAGTAGCGGACAAAGAAATCCGGACACCTGATTTTCACTTGTATATGCGAACTATGAAGCTCTCTGTCGTGAGCGCCGCATACATTTTTTGATCGACTTAAAACTTTTTTAGTTAGTATTATTGATAGTGGGAAAATAAGGCAAATTCGTGATCCCCTAAGCTCTCAACAATTTTACCTTCCCATCTTTAAAGGGTCATAACTTTCCAATTAGACGACTAAGCGAAATAAAGTGAAATTCGTGATCACTTAAGCTCCGAAAAAGGGCCATAACTTCGAAATATGATCATTGATCATTTAAACTCCGAAAAATTTGATCTCAAAGCTTTCTGGGAGTAAAAAAAATTTAATAGTGAGCAATGTCTCAAATGACTGATTTGCATAAAGGAGCCATTAAGGCTCTTTGGTCAGAAAACTTGAGCCTCCGTGATATTAGTTCTAATGTTGGATTTCTTGACAGAGGGAAGATAAAGAAGATGACCTACGCGAAAATTGGATATTGAACGTTTAGGCATGGAAAATCGGTCCAGTCTGGAAAAGCGAACATTAGCACAAGGACTGTGTGAAGACGCTTCGTGGATAAGGGACTTAATGCTCGCCGGCCAGAAAAAAAACGTCTTAACCTTAAAAATGCGTCAAAAAAGGCTTCAATGGGCTAAAACCCACAAGTCTCGGACATTGAATGATAATGTCATATTTTCTGATGAATCAAAAAAAAAAGTTTTTTGGTTCAGATGGGATGTCCTACGTACGCCGTAATGTCGGAGAGCGGTTTAGGAACGAGTACCTTAGAAGAAATGTATGGCAAGGGGGTTCCCGTATGGTCTAGGGATGCTTCTCCTACTCTGGTTTGTTGATCTAGCCCTCATTGATAGAACTGTAAGCACAGAAAACTATCAACAAATTTTGAACAAAACCATCAATTGAGGAGCACCTTTCGTAAAAAGAACATTCTTGACTGTATCTCCGTTTTATACTCCATGAACTTCCTGCTGTAGTGACAAAGCATGTATTAAATTGCTGCAAGTCGAAAATGTATTTATCATACAGAAGGAGACGTCGACGAATCCACAAAGTTACCTAACTAACTATTATCAGGGTGACTAGAGAAGTCAATATACCGATGTCCGTCTGTTCATCTGTCTAAAAGCCAAGATCTCAGAGATGATATGAGATAGAGTAATCAAACTTTTGGATTTAATCGCTTATTCTTCCAAAGGAAACAGGTAGGTAGGAAGAAGTGGTTGTCTTTCGACACACCTTGGCCTACGAAAGGCCCGTTGTGATATCACTTTAGTCTTTACTCTCCCATATCCTCTTTGAACCAACCAGTCGATTTAGTAAATGAATATCTAATTTATTCTGATGCCTGTGAATTCAGTAATATTCGCAATAGTTTTGGAATCCAGTGTATTCAGCCTCCTCCTACATAGTACCATGAATGCACATAGGAGGTGCTCCACTTTTTCCTCCTCTTCTAACTCCTGACAGCTTCTACAGAAGCTAAAATACGGCACGCCCAATAAGACAATGCCCAGTAAGAGCCCATTAGCCATAGGAGACAAGTCTAGTTAATATATTTAATATCGAGGTTACATTAGAGAGCTACCATAATGGTCTTTCATGGGTTGATGATTTCTTGTTTCCCGATGGGTATCCCCATTTCATCCGCACCCGACTTAAACGTACGCCATCTTTTTCTATTTAAATCAATCTTGCAGAAATTCGTAATATACGGTCACACTATTCAAAGCAGCTTTTTCATATTTTTGCTCACTTTTAAAAGCCACATAGAAAAAACCCGGCTAGCCGTGCTTGCTTTAACGCTTCTACGAAAAAAAAAGTTAAGCAACTAAAAAATTAATTCTTACAATATATTTAGTAAATACGCTTAAACTATATTTATAATTAATATTTTGATTTACGAAGCGCATAAAAAGCAGTGCAGTTTTAGAGGTTACCTGGTGAAACTGTTGCCAAAAACCCACAGCGTGCCAAAGCGACTTAGGGGATAGTAGGGATACAGTTTTTATATATTTTTTGTTATGTATTTTATATGTAGAAGGTTAGTTCTTAACGATTTTAAGCAGGACAGGTTGTTTAGTACTGTTTAAGCATAATCAACGTTTTGTTTTTTTTATTTTTATATCTGAGTTTAAGGTGAGACAATCAAAATCAAAGCACCATTTTGAGAAGCGAAAGTTTAGGCAACGTTCAGTTACAGAAGAGCTTGCCTAGCTGGAAAGCATCAAAAATCATTTTACATGTAAAACACTTGAACTAAAAAAAAAAGTTATATGTTTTTAAAACTAAAAAAAAGTTAAATAAAAACCATTAAGAAGCTGTTTTATCTTATAAATATTATTAGTTCAATTGGCAGCAGAGAAAGCAAAAAGTATTTTTTGGTATTTTTTTAGGGGACTTTAAAACGCAGTGAAGTTCAGTTAATGTGTAAGTATGTATAGGTGTGTTTGGGTGTGTGTTCCTCAGTGGGTGTTGCAACCCATATTACGCTACCTTTGACCTGCAACAACGCTGTGTATGTGATCTCAGCTGCCGGATTCTTGGCCACGCAAGTATACTCCCCGGAATGCGTAGCCGATAGGGAGGTTATGCTCAGTAAAGAACTATACGGATCTAGCATGGTAACATTGACGCCCAGCAGATCTGGCAACGCTGCACCGTCCTTTAGCCAGGTGAGCTTGAGAGGTGCATCCCCCCGAGAAACACCGCACACCGTGCGTGTGCGCATGCCCTCGGCGAGGCCATCTTGAAAGGCAAATGGTTCTATAGTGGGCGGCACTGTAAATGAAAGAGCATTCAAAATGTTTAACAGGGCTGGTAACTCTCAAAACAGAACTTGCTAGAGTTGCCAGGTGTACGCAGTCCCACGTTGTAGCTGTTGACTGAATTTTGTTAGATTTATGTATATAATTATTATAAACCTTCGCAGTTTTGTTAAATACATACGAATAACTTACAATATTTGGTTTTGGGAAAAACTCTACTACATATTCGATTACTTTGTTTTTTTTTTTTGTACAAACATTCCAAAAAGATTGAGTCGAAAGAGTTGCTTAAAGTGAATTTCGAGAGTAAAAACTATATGCCGTTTTTGAAACATAATTTACATAATAATTAATATGGTTTTATATATTATTATTTACAGAGTTCTATTATGGACAGTACACGCACCTCTTAAGTGCTAGTGTTTGACTACATTTAAAAGTGCATACAAAAACGATACTACTCAAGAACAAAAACAATATTATGATATACGGATTTGGAGCCACTTCATTTGTGTTCACTTCATTTGTTTACCATTGACCAACAGCGCCTGGGAGTTCTCCACCTCGGCTGCCAGATTGCGCACCACACAGGAATAGTTGCCCGTATGATCGCTGTTCAGATTCTCGATGACCAATATGCTATTATACTGATCCACCTGCTTTACGGACATGTGCTGTGCCGGATCGATGGGACTGTTGTCCTTGCGCCAGTTTATGGTCAGCGGCAAGTCACCCTTGACCACCGAACAGGTGAGCGAGGCACGATCTCCCATATTCAGTTGCAGTATGGATGTTTGAAAGGGACTTAGCTTCGGTGGAACTGTAAGTTGTCGTGGGGTGCGGATTAAAAAGCAAATCAAAGCAAATGATAAAGCAGCAGCAGCAGAGTGAGCGGAGAGGACAAGGAAACAAGTGGCATTATCGTAGATCGTTGGACGAATTGGGGGAACTAAATAGAAGAGTTTTGGAGACAAGGAAATACAAACTGAAGCCTATAGTGGAAGCGAAAAGTGAAATATCAAATATGGCTGATGGAAGAGAGTCAAACTCAATCAAAACTATTGGATCATTAAAGTATAATTCTACAGGAGAAATAATCTATAGGAATATATACAAACTGCTTAGTAGTCAGGGCACATTCAAGTGTTCACAAACAAGAATAAGCTTTAAGCTGGATCGGAGAAACAAAATCAAGTAAGACCGTCTACCTCAGAGGAGAAAGCAGTTTCTGTGAAAAAAATATTTGCTCTGTCGTTGTTTTTATGATAAGGAGAGCAATCTTATAAGAAACAGTATAGAAAGTGAAGGAAATTTTCAAATATACTATTTGAGAAGAGAGTATGACCCAAAGAAAGAAGTTTTGGTAGGAAATCCTAAATGTGATACCTACACTTGTGGTTAGGTTAGGTTGAGTAGGCATGTCAGATAGTGACTGAGATCACCTAGAGACCACGATATCCATTGTGTTGCCTAATTAAAAGAAAGGTAGGAAAGGAATTGAAGAATAGGAGAGATTGTAGAGGAGGATCAAAAACTGTAGGGCATCCCTAATCGCTTAAGTCTCTCATGTTGCAGGATTCCACAAAAGCAACCAGGTTCGCTATGGGCACACAGGGTAGACTCCCATATCCTCAAAAAATGAATTACCCAGAAAATGGGTTCGTCTTCTAAGAAGCGCCGAGCAGTCGCATAGCAGTTGTTGGATGCTTTATGTTTTTTCCTCATCTCCGCAGCTGCGGAAGTAATCGTGATGGGAAACGGCCTCTCAGCCAGATTACCTATGATGCAGTGCTCCATTACAATGCCAACCACCATCATACTTGTTTTTATGGAAGCGCAGGAGTTCACTTATGGTTGCCCAGCTTCAATTGTTATCAAATCCGTAGAATGATCTTCGAGGGAGATGATGCCATCTTAGGGTTGGTATTGATTCTTCGTCTCTTCGGATAGAAACAGAGCGGTTCAAGCCTTTTGATAACCCTTGAAAATTTGGAAGAGTATCTGCAGTGCCTCTCACCATTGCACCACTCTATATCCTTATACAGCTTCAAATGAAAGCAACTCTGTAAGAATTTTAGACGAGGGAACTGGCCAGGATCATATAATTAGTGCTAGAAGCGCTGACGAACTGGAAAGAGTAGTCTCCTCAATTATCTTACTCAGAGGTAAGATAACCACAAAGTACAAGTTCGAAAGAAGTTTTAGTGCTATTATAACTAACAAAAAAACGATTGGACAACATTAGAGGAGGTAGGAGAGAATAGGTGATAGAATAGGAATTATAACCTATAAATAGGCACACCCTTATATGGTTTACGGACGAGGACCACTCTATTTTGACTCGCTGGATCAATAACACGATTGTCAGAGGCTCTGGGTATATTCACCAGCATATTTGAGGCAGAAGAATATGCCATTTTCAAATTCAGTTAGGGAAATCAGAACCAACCAAAAATAGAATAAAGTCTTCCTTAGATTCATCGCGGTACTCAAGCAAATTCACCGGAACGATGCAGTTGATGAACTGGCGAAAAATGGTTCTACAAAACCAATATTAGGGCCTATTGCTTATTGCGGCATTGGAAGACACACCACCAGATAGCTGGTAAGAAAATATGAAACAAATAGACGGGAAATGGTATGGACCATCACGGCTGACTTATGGCAAGCCAAGCAACAAATCGGCTCCTATAACTGAAAAAGGTTCAAGAAAATAACCGAATTGGGCAGGAATTCCTGTATGAACTGAGATATTGAAGGGGCATTGCAGGCTCGGGAAATACCTGAGTACTATCAGTATTGTGAACTCCAATACATGGAGGTTTTGTGAATTAGTGGAGGAAACCTCCTTACTTATAGAGTGGGCCGCCCTTGCTAGAAGAAGGGCACCTGTCCTCGACTGGCCTATCTTATCGATTTATGACATCACCCGACTAGACCCATTTCAAATCATTAAGCTTGTTGAGGATTTTGGGTTAGGGCTGCAATGAAGCACAGAGCAGCATTCCCCTGTAGTGTTATTATTATTATATTTGGAAAGTACGGATATGTGATCAATTTTTATAAAAAGCTTCTGTGCTTTTTAAAGTAGGTATTATTGAATGTATTGGGGTCAGGATTTTGATTCTATAGAAAGGGAGGTATAGAGAAGTGAGACTCTTGACATTGTGATAAGAATGATTTTAAATTGGTCGTTTATTTTGGTGCCGGAGTCTTATCTTTTGGGTGTATGATTCAATTCGAGTGCCTTCCTTGAGAAGACTAAAGAGCATGGTTGTTATCTGGTACCGCTGGAACACATTCGACATTGATTACAAATCTCTCAATTTATATAATTAAAAAGAATTAATTCCATTTTTATGCCGTCACAGCGAATACGTCTATTCATATAGAGATTAGAACCCATTTTGAAATTGCTCTGATTGCAATAAAAGGTTAGGCGCAAATAAAAAAAAGGGTCACCCGAGCTGTATAAAATATGAAAATTTAATCAGCGCTTTGCGCTTCATTAAGGCTGCTCAGTAAACGGCGAACAGGACACGGAATTCATTAACACTAATGTGCAATAAAAAAAGAGCCTGAAAACAATACATAAAATTAAATTGCAAAAAAAAAGGGGTTTTAGCCAACTTTGTTAGTCAAATTTAGACCTGGCAAATGCCAACTTGATGCTGTCTCCTCTCTTCACACTCTGCACGTGTAACTTTTTATCATTTTTAATTAAAAAAAAAAAAACTTTTAAGCTTGGATTATTGCGCATATTTAATTACAAACAACAAACGTTACTAGAAAAAAAGAAGGCTAAAACTGAAATACAAATTAAAGCCTTGTTTTTGTATACACACAAAACTACTTAGTTCGCTGTTAATAATTAAAATGTAATTTTCACTTCGTTACGCTTCACTTCACTTTTTTGTTTTTGTTTCGGTTGATGTTATTTTCAGCGTTCCGCTCCAAAGGCAATCTGCAAAAGGGGCCAAAAGAAAAACCCAACAAAAAGTAATCCCTGCATACTAACCTATGACCGTCACATCGCCGCTGCGTCGCGCACTGTGACCCTGTTTATTTCGCGCCCAGCAGGTATAAACACCCGAATCCGCATTCTTCTGGACATTCGTAATGGTCAGTGAGCCATCTGGTTGGGCCCGGTGACGTGTATCATCCGGCAGCTCGCGTCCGGCTCGCTCCCAGTGCACCTGTTCGATGGGATATCCGGCGACGGGACACTTCAGATTAAGCGTCTCACCCGAGACAGCGGTTACCTTGGGTATTAGGCGTATGTAGGGTAGACCTGGAATTGCGATGAGAATAAGATAAGATAAGATGAGTACAAGTTAAATATGTGCCCACAAAAAAAAATGCTTAACAGATTTCTGCGCATATTGCATGTTGTTGTTGGTTTAATAATAATGGCGGCAAAATAACAAGAGCAACAACAACAAAATATACAAAACAAGCAAACAGGATGCAACGCGCACAATATAATATGCATATCCTGCAGCTATAAAAAAACACCGTTGGAAATAGTTTCTGGAAGAGTCCAAGTTGGATACTCTTTGGGTGCCATCAATTTTAATCGAGCCTATAGTTCCTCTTTTCGATTTCTGTCCTTGTCAATATGATTGGGATATAAATTTTCTAGTCCTTACAGTTTTATTTTCCTGTCAATGAAAGAGGATAGTTTATAACTAAAAATAAAGGGCTTGATTATTATTGCAGAAGAAAATTGCATTACATTAAAACTAATACAAGCTCTGAGCTGATGGAGCTAACAGAATCTCAGATTTGGATTCATTATATATTCCACATTACATATATACTCGTATATTCCTTTTTTTGGCAGCTGTTCCGCCGAAACCAAAAATCTAGGCTAACAAAATCACGTCCCATTTTCTTATTACCAACAACACCACCTAGCTTATATGCCGCTTGACATATAGTGTATTCGAAAAAGAAAAAAATTCCTGCCATGTCTGCTAGTCTAGGATTCTGGCGGTGTCTGGTTGTGCCTGACTTTGCCTGTGATTCTGGTTGACTGTGGGACTAGCCGCCAAAACACTTTTGGGGCGCCGTAAAATGCGGAAGGAAACAATGCAGCAAATGCTGCCAAACGATGCAAAAGTTGTCTCTGCTTCTTGTTGTTGTTGTTTGATGGAGCTGTTGTTGTTGTTGTTCTCGTTGTTGTTGTTGTTGGGCTTTCTGCAAAATATGCATAATTTTTAGCATGTCACAGGAGCCCGCGAGACAACCGCGCATAATGTGCATACGTGAGCTTGAGTTTTGCATGCTTATGATGGGCGGAGGGCGGGGCAGGAGGGCGGGTTAGAGCCAAGAGAAGGCAGAAAGCAAGATTTTGTAATCACCGCCATTACCATCAGCGTAATCAGTGTGTGTGTGAGTGTGTAAAAGTGTGTGTGTGTTTGAGTGTGTGTGTGCTTTCGCGCGTGGGTTTGCAAAATGTTTAAGCCGTGCTGGCTTTACCTGATTCCATTTTCTTTTATTTTTTTTTTGTGCCTAGTAGTTTTATTTTTATACACTACTGAAGAGTACATTAGACTAGTACTACAAAGAAAAGGTTGTGTTTCTAAAGTTAGAGGAAGTAGCTAGGCAGCAGTTAGAGGAAATTGTTAGGAATCTACAAAAAAAAAAACGATTTACATAATACTTCTACTCTGTTTTTCAAGGAACTAAATATAGTGTGTTTTTTTATGTTTTCAAAATATCGCTTAAAAACAAAAGTGTTTAGCAGAAGTTCAAGATATCGTTTTGTTCGATAAACAGGATTATTCATATATAATGAATTAAAATTAATTTAGGCACAAGACCATCAAGTATATATTGATTTAATAGTAAACTGGAGGTTCTCGGTCCACAAACTAATTAAGTGCTTATTTTTAAGGTATTTTACAAATACTTTCTGGATTCTTTTCAAAAATTTCGATATATTTAAGAAACTGTCAAGGGTAAAATCAGTCTTTGATATAAAATGATCATTGGGTCATAGACGTATGTAACATATACTACAAGTAATAGCGATAAAATTACTGTGGTATATTGTTAAATTTGATTTATTTAAAACCAGTGTTCCATACTAAGTCTAATCACGATTAAACAGCGGGATAAATAATGCAGAAGATGCGCAACACTCAGATTGGATCGATCCAAATCTCCGAGAGGCTGCCGGAATATCTGGCGCTATATTCGTTGCCGAAGTAAGATAGGCAAATTGACTTCTTTGAACCTTTCAAGGCACCTTTTGTGGACGCAATTTTTCAGCACTTTTCCAGAAATGTCAGGATTTCATCCTAAACCCACTGATTTGTCTGTTTAGAGCAAGCCTTGACTGGGGATATATACCTCACTCTTGGAGGAGAGTACGGGCTGTCTTCATCCCCAAATCTGGCAACAGGCCATAGACAAACCCAAGTCATACAGACCAATCAATCTAACCTCATTCCTTCTGAAAACAGTAGAGAGACTTCTCGACCTGCACATCAGAAACAAACTGCAAGAAGCGAACCCGTTGCATTCAATGCAGATTGCCTATTCCAAAAGGAAAGTGAATAGAGGTTGCTTTACACCACCTAGTCAGAAAGATTGAAAACGCTTTTGATTCCAAGAGCATAGCTTTGTGCGCATTCCTGGGTGTCGAGGGAGCTTGCGACAATACTGGTTATTTTTTTTTTATTATTACATTTGGTTCTATCTCTAGATCGTTGCCACGTAAGAACATAGAACCACATGTGACCGCATGGATTGAATGCCTGCTCCGAAGGAGGGACATAGCTTCATCTCTAGATGGTACAACAGTTAGCTTAAGAGCTGTAAAGGGTTGTCCACAAGGAGGTGTGTTATCTCCCCTGCTATGGTCTCTCTGGTCTCTCGTAATCGATGGATTTTGAATTAAGCTGACAGTGCTTGGTTATAAAGTCATTGAGTACTCAGATGACCTGGCTATCATAGTGACGAGTAAATACGAAAGCACCATCAGAGTGATGATGTGATAATGTTCTTCAAATTACCCTAAGCTGGTGTCTAAGTGAAGGGCTTAGCACCAACCCCTAGGTAGCTGTGATTGTTCCCTTCACGAAGAGATACAACATAGAGCTTCAGAACCTTGTCTATAAATAACACTGAGGTGGAGTATTCAGACCAGGTCAAATGTCTAGGTGTTGGTCCTAGAGAAATGACTGAACTGGAACTCTCACTTAGAAGTAGTTCTCTCCGAAGGTACTCGACTACTCAACTAGCATCGCCGAAAGACATAATTTTTTCTTCAAATTTTGGGTATTTCACTGACTGGTCCCTGAAATGGTATTTTTATACCCTGTACCGTATGGTCCAAGGTATATTAAGTTTATGCAAGCCGAAAATGTATGTAACATATAGAAGGAGACGTCGGAGACACCCCAAAGTTACCTAATATATGATCAGGGTGAATAGAGAAGTCGATATACCCATGTCCGTCTGTCCGTCTGTCCGTCCGTGTGAACGCCTAGATCTCAGAGATGGTAAGAGCTAGAGTTACCAAACTTTCACATTAGATCCCATATTATTCCATAGGAGGCAAGTTTATTTTATTTTTTTGATATCGGGGATAAATTATATAGCTCCCATGGGGGTGTTTGAGACGACCTCGACAAAAAAAGCGTTGACCGATCGGCCAAAATAACTTTTTTAAAGAAAAATTCGCTATATTTCGTTGTTTAATAAAGATATCCTAACCAGATTTGGCGTTTGGAAATTTTTAGACCATTTAAGCAATGTGCCAAATTTGAACAAAATCGGTTGACTATATCATATAGCTCCCATAGGTCCGATCTTCCAAAAAATCGATTTTTTAACAAAATTTGCTGTGTTTCGTTTGTTTGTTAAGATATTGGGACCAAATTTGACATTCGTGAGTGTTTTATAGTTCCTAAGCACTGTACCAAATTTAATCCAAATCGTTTGACTAGATCATATAGCTCCCATAGGACCAATCGGTCCAAAAACACGTTTTTATACAAAATTCGATGTGTTTTGTTTGTTTGTAAAGATATTTGAAATAAATTTGGCATTCATATCTGTTTTAAGGTATTTAAGCACTGTGTCAAATTTTATTGAAATCGGCTGACTATATCATATAGCTCCCATAGGAACGATCGGTCAAAAAAAATGTTTGCTTAAAAATTCTTCTGTATTTGGTTTTTTGTGAAGAAATCGGACTTTATTACAAGCTAGTGGTACAGGGTATCCTAAAGTCGTCCGCGCCCGACTTTACGTCCGCCATTTTTTAAAAGAAACCTTAAAAAAATTAATCGAAATCTACAAACTAATTTTTCTTAGATGTAGCGAATAGTCTGATAGTGCAGTGTATATTATAGTCACTATCTCCAGACTCCAACCAGCCCATTTTTTAAATTCTTTTTTTTTTTTGACTGTAGCTTTGGCGCACAGCAACGCCATTTTGTTTGCTTAGCGACACAAAAATATTTGATTTCTTCTATAAAAAAGGAAAAGAGTCTAAAAAAACTAAAGCACTGCAGTTGCAGCTACAATTTGGCTGCATGTTGAACAAGGTACATACAACACTTCAGCGACGACTCAAAAAAAGTAGAAAGAAACAAACAAAAAGAATATAAATAAAAAAGTAAAAGGAAAAGAAAAAGAATGCCATGGCAACATGGTAAATGTGCTGTAAAACAAAATCGAGCAAAAGTAGGCAGCCAAGAGAAGGCAGGAAAAAACCAGAAAAAAACTCAGAAAAACTCTAGAAACAACATGAAAAACATTTAAGTGTATGTGTAAAGTAGCTCTGCACATGTGTCCCTATATGCATTACGCTATCTATGTAGTTGTGTACGTGTGTGTTTGTGTTTGTGTATGTGTGTTTGTATGACATACCATAAATATTCAAGCGAGCCGCATGTTGCACTTTACCCGCTCGGTTCTCGGCAATGCAGGCATATTCTCCGCCATCCTCGACCATGACATGGCTTATGTTAACATGACTAATTACATCGCCATGCACGGTGATATATTGTCCAATCATAAATCTGCAAAAAGACAAAAAAAAAACAAACAGTAAAAACAAATGGAAACTAACGTTAATATTCGTATACGATATGTAAGTAGAAATGTCATCTCTGTAACATTTGTGACACAAGCGGCGTATACTTAATGTGGAATTATACTATTTAAATGGGGCTTTAAGCTTTTGAGCTGTAAGGGTGGGGGTATTGTAAGCGTTGAAGAGGGGTTGTGAAAATATGCGCAATTCTGTATATTTGTTCGTTTCGCCAAAAATGTAAAATAGCGGCTTAGTTGTAAGAACTAAAGGGTGGGTCTTCTGTTGGTTTGGTTGTTAAAAACTCGTAATTTGGAACATATGCAAAGCGAATGTTCGCCAACATGTGAGTAAGCTCTTGAATATTATGAAATTCGAAGCCAAAGTCGTCTACAATCGGAATGAACTTCAAAAACGTTAAGCTGAAAACTTTTTCTATTTGAGTCGTGGATAGCTTAACAACAACGACTAAGAATGCGTAAAAGTGGGATTGGTCGATCTGTGCAAAATAAAGTTAGTTCAGGACCTTCTGTCGATGAAGTTTCCAGGAACATTGATGTGCCATCGATCTCACGAATAATATCTTGTAAGGATCACTTTGCATCGACATCTCAAATGAGCACAACGAATGTGGACTGAAGCGGACCATTATCAGCGTTCAATTGACGGGAGAAATATCAGATGAGTATTCGTTAAGAAAAATGTCATCGAAAATTAATTTTTAATTAATTACAGCCATTCGAGAAGGGAATTTGGACAATGTGCAGATGTTAAATATCCATATGCCTAATGTTGTTCGAAAATATACGAATGAATTGCAATAACCAATAAACCAACAGTTGGCCCACCCTATGTTACATATATCACCTATAATTCTACCTATTTCAAATCTACGTATTGACAATTTTCTTGATTAGTATGTTAGTAAGATAGTAGCTATAGGGATACTATTCGATGGCACAATCGACAGTTTCATTCTACGGATACTATCGATGGTTTTGTTCTTGTTCGATATATCGATAGTATACTTTTGTATGTAAACAATTTTTTTGACAAATCAACGGACAAAATATAAAACCAATGGAACATAGTGAAACTTTTTTGAATCATCCGAAACTTTTAGAGGCTCCAAATCCGATGGGGACCATACCAAATTATTAAAATACAAGTTTTATAAAAATTCTTCGCATGAAAAACCAAAAGTCTATGCTGTCGAAATGGTTGGCTACAGACATTCAGCATTATCTCGATAATAGAACGACTGTAGGCTTCCGAAACTTACGAATTTCATTAAATTTGCGTTGCAAAAACCAGAAAAAATAATTTCTAAAAATTAGGTAACAGCTAAGATTTGACATACCCCAATACTTGGCCATGTCAAAATTTAAGCCATCGAGTTTTTTGAAATGCACTTTCAGGGATCCAGCTCTGCGTGGCTACAAAACTTAGTCAACAAACTTTTAAGAACTTCTTTCACTTATAGTGAAAGTGAGAGGATGTGACTGTTCAGTAGAAGTAGTCCTTATAATTTTGGACATAGGGAACCGTACTGAAACCTAAAAATGTCGACATGTTGGTCTTGTGCCACAGAAACTAAACTACTTGAAAGATAATTTTTTTAATGGTTTTGAATGGACAGTTTTTCGTTTTTTAAGATGTGCATTTTAAAAGGATGTCTTTTTAGACAATGTCATCAAATGAATCGGTTCTTTTTCAACCAATTTTGAAATCTCCTTTTGTAGGATATTAGAATTTTTCCCACTTGCTCTATGGTAATAATTTATAGATGTGCCCTTTCTTGTGTGGCATATTTTACTTTGTTCGATAGCACAATCTATAATATCGATAGTTTCAACTATAAAAGTCTTAACTTTCGAGTGGTGGACATTATGGACAGTAGATAGATAGTATCCCACCTTCGGAAGGTAGTAGTCGCTGTCAGGGATTATATATATATATTAGTGTTGGGTCGTTCATGAACGAACGAACGAAAAAGAACTATTCACTTAAAAGAACGAACTGAATAAGTTCAACAACATCGTTCTTTTCGAGGCACTCGTTCATTTTTCGTTCTTATTCAGTCGTTCGTTCCTATTCACTCGTTCGTTCTTATTCAGTCGTTCGTTCTTATTCAGTCGTTCGTTCTTATTTTATTTTCCTACTGTTGGTCGTTCTTATATCGGTCTTCTACTGTTGTTCGTTCTTATATCGGTCTTCTACTCTTGTTCGTTCTTATATTATTCTTCTTCTGATGGTCGTTCTTATATAGGTCTTCTACTGTTGGTCGTTCTTATATTATTTTTATACAGCTGTTCTTTGACTTTGCATCTGTTTGGTCTGTTTTTCTTAGTATGGCCACATTTTTCATCGATCTCTTTTTATTAGTAGGGCAACTCCATTACTGTATTTATTCCGCGCAAATGAAAAGATTGTTTCTAATAACTTATGTATTCAATGAATGGAAATACTTTTTTAAATTGTTACATGTACATACGAAAGTACATTACAAACTTAAAAATACAAATCGCAGTATAACTGTAAACAATTTTTTAATTTTAACAGTAAAAAAACAAATAAAAAAATTTAAATAAATCAAAAAAAAAATACCATGTTTTTTTAGACAATTAAATTTACTTTCAATTTAATTTTTTTCAATATATATATATACATATATATAATTCATATAGTATGATTAAGAAAGAAAAACCGGCATAAAAACGAACGACTGAACGAAAAGAACGACTTCGTTCACTGAAAAAAAAAGAACGATTGAACTTGTTCAGTGAAATGAACTAAGTTTACCCAACTCTAATATATATATATATTGGGGGCGTTTGAGAAATAACAACACGTACTTGATTGCAATATCACATTTTTTTAGATAACCTATTTATTTGTTATTACTCTATCTATTTTTTTATTCTAAAATCTCCCTATTCAGAGCCGTCGATGGTCAATAAATCAAACCTTTTCAAAGACACAACTTTTTTTATGTCCAAACTCAAATTTTGTGCTAAAATATATAAAGAACAACATTTTATTCCAGTCGGGGCAACAAATTTAATATAAAAGAGATTTGTAATCCCAGCCCTGTAGCTGTTTAGTTTAACGATTTTATTCCATATACCATTACATTCAGAAATATATCTGGTGATATGCGTATAAAATAAATCCGCTCAAGAACGCATCAAATGGTGATATTTCCATTAAAATACTTTGTTTTTTCAAAGCGAGCACAAATTTCTATTTTTTTTATCATACAAATAAATCTTGTTCTTTTTTTTATTTAAGCCTTTTTTGAAGGGCTTAAATTTAAATTGTAACTGCGACCTTATGCAATGCATACGCAATGGCCTGACCTGCTGCAAATATTAACGAGCTGACATACACCAACACTCACTCACTCACACTCATACAAACACAGTCACACTGACACCAACACTCACTCACTCATACCGACACACTGACACACACACACACTGACACCTAACACTGCATAGAGATATTACAGTTAGGCACATTTGATATGCAGCTGACCCAAATAACATCCAAAAGCCAGGCAAATCTTTTTTTGCAACAGCTTTACATTTTGTTTTGCTCATCACCGTTTTTTTTTTTTCGTTTTTTTTTGGTTCCTTATTTCACATTCGTTTGGTTCTCATTTTTCGATTTAACATTAGAGAGGGTATATGAGGTGGGAAATGAGGTATGTAACCAGGGTGCACAGATTATGGGTGGGTTAGTGAGATGCAAATGAACCAGAAAAATACACCAAACGCTGAAAATTACGTTTTAAAGATGAGTGTATTTTGATAAGGAAGCTGAGATATCTAAATCTGGGCCAATTCAAAATTTTCAAATAAGCAGCAGAAATTATTGAAGCTAGAATAATGGTTCTTAAAAAATTTTCAAAATATTTTCATAACTACTTCAAAAACCTTTATACCCTGTACCGTATGGTACCAAGTGTATATTAAGTTTGTGCAAGCCGAAATGTATGTAACATATAGAAGGAGACGTCGGAGACACCCCAAAGTTACCTAAAATATGATCAGGGTGAAGAGAAGTCGATATACCCATGTCCGTCTGTCCGTCTGTCCGTCCGTCTGTCCGTCCGTCCGTCCGTCCGTGTGTGAACGCCTAGATCTCAGAGATGGTAAGAGCTAGAGTTACCAAACTTTCACATTAGATCCTATATTATTCCATAGGAGGCAAGTTTATTTTATTTTTTTGATATCGAGGATAAATTATATAGCTCCCATGGGGGTGTTTGAGAGACCTCGACAAAAAAAAGCGTTTTAGATAGATAATTCGTTTGTTTATGAAGATGTCGTAACCAAATTTGGTATTCGAAAGTTTTTATAGTTCCCAATCACGTACCAAATTTGATCGAAATCGGTTGACTATATCATATAGCTCCAATAGGACCGATCGGCCAAAATAACCTTTTTAAAGAAAAATTCGCTATATTTCGTTTTTTAATAAAGATATCCTAACCAGATTTGGCGTTTGGAAAGACACTTAAGCAATTGCAAATTTGAACACAAAGGGTATTATATATCTGAAGACAAAGTATTAAAATCATATTTTCATAATTATAAGAGAACAATAATCTTTACAAAAAAAGAAAGTTTAATTACACTAGTCGACAAATTTAAGACTTTTTTTTTAGAGATGAGTCTTATTTTTTATATTAGGGCAAATATCGTTCAAAATCCGTTTTTTTTTGAGTCTTTTTATAGCTCGTTTTTTTAAGAACTATTTAAGTGAAGAAGGACATTTGAGGTCATAAAAATTGAACTAACTTGAATTTTTTCATTAATATGATTTTTCTTAAAAGTATAGTACAATATCGGGGGCATTTGAAAAAGTGGACAACTCGAAATTCATTTTAGACCCACAATTCCTTGGACAAAGTTGCTTAAAATAACCCAAAGAATAAAAATCGCCTTTACAAATTGATCCACCTTAATATACATACATGCCTATATGTAGCTATATAGCATACGAAATCAGTCTCGGTCATATCTAATAACGATGTTTCAAGTAGATTATTTTATATAGCGAATTTAATACAGAGAGAACTTCTTTAATAAATAGCAGGAACTTAAATCGAAGTCGGATTTGGAGATGTCTTCGGATTTTATCTTAAAATTTTGCATATTAAAGATTATTATTATATGTATATGTATTGGTTTAGATTGGATGGCTTTATCATAAAGCCGTAAGCAGATATAGAACTTAAAATCGAATATTATGTTCAAACTAAAACCCTTCTTTAAGAAAAGCTTTTTTGGAAAGGACCAAACCACGATTAAGCTAATTGGAGCTTATTGTCGATTCATAAAAGTTGGTAAGCTTAAGAAAAAAATACAGCCAAAAGTGTGCTCCCAAAACCCCGAAAAACAGAATTTTTTGAATTTATGCACAACTATGGCCATTTGTTTCAAAGAAAGTCTTAGACGCTTAGAAAGTTAGCTATTTCAAATGATTGATCATATTATGTCAATGCAATTTGTGTATAGTGTCAACTTTTCATAATAAATAACGATTGATTTATTTAATTTTTAGTAAATATAAAAAACTATAATCTTTTTCGAATGTTTTTTTTTTTTGTTGAATAATCTAAATAGCTGAGTATTTAGCGACGATTAGTTCTAAATCTAAAAATATTGTATTCACGATGTGATTGACTTAATATCGATCAGCATTTCTAATGTCTTGTATCTGCAGATCGGTCGTTGAGGCCTGAAAATTCAGCACTGAATTCATAGCTGATTGTTACGGCTAAGGTTCAGGCCTAAAAGCCTATTACATGCATGTGTTGAAAGACGTGACAAATAAATGCTTAGATTCAAGGCTGGTAATGAATATTGAGGCATGATTTCATGATTAATTCAGACCTTAGCTGAACTAAAAGGTAATAAGCAATTTCTATTTAAAATGTATACTTTATCACACTTTTAAGCGCACTTTAGAAATCAGCAAGAGTATTAAAACTTCGTTACATTTGCGGCCCACACAAAAAACTCGCTATCTTCTCTTTTTACAATTTACAATTCATTTGTTTTTGGCACAACAGGGCGCATACGTAACATGCAGCTCGTGCATTATTTAGTTTGTAATGAAGGCTGTCAGTTGAGTGCAAGTTTTTGCATGTCAGAAAGCTGCGCTTAGCTAAGATTCAATGTCACTTTGACAAACACAGACACACACACAAACACACACATACAGAGACATGAGCAACACTAACACATAGTTAGAGGGAGTTAGTTGGTAGAGGGGGTGGGGGTAGGGCCATTGTGCCACGCCCATGTACGTTTTAATTACGGCAAAAGCTGACTTTGGTGTGCCATAAATAAAGCAGAAGCAACCAAACTACTTTGCTGCGGCTTAATGCGTTGCCGACACACACACACAAACACACGCGTACACATACACAGATGCGAAGGCACACAATTACACATAAAATTCCAAGTTATGCGCGAGCTAAGTCAAGTATGTGTACACAGTGAGAAAAAGTTTAGAGAGAAATAAAAACAAGTCTGAAATGATTACAGGAACAGAGTACAGTAGTGGATGATGAGGTTGAGGAGGAGAGTAACTAAAAAAAATACCAAAATGGACAAATTTTTATTAGAGAGCACTACTAAGGTAGAGTCTATCGCAATCGTAATCATTCTTGTGGGTTACGCATAGGCCTACATGGACTGTGACCAGTTTGATCTATTGTGCACTCCTTTATATTTAGACGCTCAGTATGTCGAGGAAACTAGCTTTTTCACAGGGAGCTTTTGAAGGTCTTCATCTTGTAGAAGGTATGCACCTAAGATTTAGTGTCTTCTTCTTCTTCCCTAGCGCCTCTCAGTTTCTGATGAGGTATTCCATAGACTCTTCCTCATCACAGCATAATCTGCATGTGTCTAATCCGATATGCCTATTCTGTGTAGGTGTTTGTTGCATGCAAAGTGGCTTGTTCTCCAGAGATTGCTCTAGAGACTGTCTTGAAACTTTTCCTGTTTAGGGTAAGCGTAGTGCTCGCTCTTTTGGCGCTGAAATTCAGGAATTTTTTGGAATGATTGGAATGATTGAGGACATCAATGCCATTCCTAGTTTTCTGTGACTATTTTGTTGAGTAAATTTTTTTCGTCTCATGTTTTATATTGTTTTTGTGGAAGCCAAAACAGACGATGCCTATAAATAGCTTTTCCAGCCCTTTTTGGGCGGAAAGGACCGACTCTTTTCATGTGCCTTTATGGCCGTGCACCCAAATCAAGGAAACTTGGTGGTTGATTGCGTTGCTGCACTCTATAGGGACTTTAGATGTGTAGCTCTTTAGTGCTTTGAGGACTGATTGACTATCTGAGAGTATTATAATCTTAACTCTCTTGAGTCCTCTTTTGGATAGAAGCTCCACTGTTTCCATTACTGCGTACACTTCCGCTTGAAAAATTGAGGTGTCAGTACTTGGGGTAATTGATTTGTGCCATCTGGACCCCACTATTCCTGCTCCTACCCCTTGAAGCGTTTTTGATCCTCATTTGATCATACCATTTTTGTGAGGTGTCATGTAGCATTCCATTCCTCTATCGATGTATCCATCGACTGTGTATCTCTTGGCAAAATTTAGTACTGTGTCTGTATGGTCATTTGTTGGGTCATACGTGTTGCGTTGTCGACCCTTGTAAGATTTTGTAGATGACCAGTAGAGTCTAAAGGATGATGTCATACGCAGAAGTGCATGCTTATGCGGAAGATTTCTGATCGCCATTCATTTGAGAATGGCCAGAAATGATTCTTTTGCTGAACGATTCAAGGAGCTTACAAGCTTCCGACTCTCAGTCAAGTGTTCTCTGGGTAACCCCCTGAACAGCCGTTCTGATTGCTAGCTAATTGTGAGAAGGCAAATCTTGGCTTCACGATCATGAAGTCATCCACAACGTTGCGTCTGTATTCAGAATGAGTGGCTGCAAGAGGCATCTGCTCTCCAGGTTATGGGCATTCTATTTAAAAGTAGCCTGTCACTGCGAGCAGAATTATCAGGACTGACTTTGAGCTAATAACATACTATCAGAACCCTGCTGCCTCACATATTTCTTTATAAACATGAGAGTAAGCCCGAGGAATATCTATTCTCCAAGTGGTACCCATGTCACTGCGTCTAATCCACCTGCTTCGGCAGCATGCACGATGGATTTGGAGGGGCGAACCCCATGTTTTAATGTTTTAGAAATAACAATATAATCTAAACCATATGGCCCTATGCTCAACTAGGAGTAACAGGACATAAGAAGAAGAAGTAGAGTCTATCAGTGTTTTATAATAGAAATTGGTCCGCTTTGGTTTTTTTTAGGCAAATCCTATACCCTAAATCAGCATAAAAGGAAATCGACGCTTAATACGAAGTAAGAATGCCCTTGAATTTTTCTCTCAGTGTATATGTCTCATTGTGCGTGTGCGTATATATATCCTTATATGTGTGCTTACAAATAATGAAAAAAGGATTTCATGAGTGCTCAAGCTGGCATTAAGTTTTGCTCTCTGCCTGTCTGCCTGTCTGTCTTTTTTCTCATTATTTTGCTACATCTTATTGGCATAGACATTAATTACAGGCAAACATTGTTATGTATACGCCATGTGGCCGCTTTGTGTTTGGCTTTTATTGTAACGATTTGTTGGCTTATTTAAGAGTAGGAACGATTGCCTCATTAGTTGCGCAGCACTCGAACTTTTCAATTGGCATTAGTTGGACCGCAAATAGAAGTTTCTGATACGCTGCCTAAGTACGAAGTAAGTAATTAAAATTTTAATTAACTTTTGCCCAAGCAAAGTTAAGTTCATGCATTCATAAACTTGATCAACACACGGCTAAGTGCAGCTGCAAGTTGGCCAATAGCGCTGATTTCCCCAGAAAGTGGCCAAGACAAGTTGTCCCAAAGATGGCGTAGCCAAGTAGAAGTACATAAAATGTGCACCCAGCAGAATCCCAAGCACACGGCGCTTGTAAAAACATGGCCAACTGCAACTACAACTACAACAGCAACTGCTACTGTACTTGTTAAATGAAAATGAAACTCACACAGCTGCACAGTTACAGACACAGATACAGATACAGGCAATTGCAGCACTTGAGCGCAGGGAAACAAAAGGACAAAATTGCAACAAAGTTGCACACATCCGCCAAAAAAAAAAAAAAAGTGGAAAAGCATGCAACTTGGATTTGGCTTAAACGGCATGGCGCAAAGTTTCAATGTGCAGCAAGTGCTGATTGCAAAGGGTTTAGTGGCACACACATACACTAACACAAAGCGAGACACAGACACACACACTACGCATACACCTACGCACACATTGATAGCGCCATAAAACGCTTTGCAGCTACAATAAAAAGCTAAGAGGCTGGCGCGGATTTTGGGAGTGGATTCCTGGCTGTGTGTAGTTGTGTGTGTGTTCCTGGGTGCTTGTGGCTTAATTTCCAACCGAAAAATCTGCCACCTACAACAACTATACAAAACTTTGCAACAAACTTACAAAATTATGAATTTCAATTTGTGCGAATTGAGTTTACTCTTGACAGTTTAAGTAAAGCGTTAAGCTGTTTGGGATTTTGCCAAACAACTTTCGATTCGGGAGGAAATTAATAAATAAATAACTAAATAACGTACGTAAAGTGGAGAAATTGTTTTACAAAGAATTTATTGTATGAATTTAGACAAAATGTGGTTTCTGTTGCAACAATAAGGAGTTTGGGAATTGCTGAAAGTGCTCCAGAGAGGGTTCTATTGAAATCCACGAGCCCTGACTCACAGAAATAATTAAGTTTCTTATATCAGGTATGAGTAATTTTGGTAAGGTAGCCTAAATAAACCATTTTCTCCTTACTCTGACCTCCTGAAAAACGCACCCTGACAGACACACTAGCGTCCGATCTTGGCGTCACCCTCAGATGAGCACTACAGAACGGTCTTGGAGTTAATCCTCATAAGACAAAACTGGTATTGTTTACTAGGAAATATAAGACGAAGCGGATAACCACGACTCCGATGGTTAGATCAAGTGGAGGAGAACCTATCCTCCCCGAGATATAACCCGAGAACGGGTTGTCATGGCCACAAAATGAAATGAATGAATGAGTTCACTCCACCATCTCTCAGTGGACCGCAGCTCAAAAGATCTATGGAAGCGAAGTGTCTAGGTGTCGTTCTGGACTCCAAAGTCTCCTGGAAGAGAAACTCGGAAAAAATAATAAAAAGAGTGTTAGGTACCTATTACACCTGTAAAAAGACGTTTGGTAGGAAATACAGACTGCAACCATATATTCACTGGTTATACATCGCTGTCGTCAGATCTATCCTAACATTTGAAGCGTTGGTCTGGTGGAAGGCAGCTAATACCAAATCTCATCTTAACAACTTTCAGAGGACGCAAAGGGTACTAGGGTGCCTAGGTATCACCGGCTCTATGCGATCCACACCTCAGGTGGCATTGGATGTTATTCTGAACATGGAACCAGTAGGATTTTTCATGAAGTGATCGGGGGTTAAATCTTCTCACGCCATCAACTTGTGCGCAGTGTCCTGCTTG
Source organism: Chymomyza amoena (assembly GCA_037043745.1). Classification (NCBI taxonomy): domain Eukaryota; kingdom Metazoa; phylum Arthropoda; class Insecta; order Diptera; family Drosophilidae; genus Chymomyza; species Chymomyza amoena. The sequence continues at coordinate 48,834 of JBAMAX010002936.1, forward strand.
AGTTAGGCGTACCTGTGACTATCAGGGATAGTGATTACTGTTTCAGAAAAGGAACGACAACTTTATCGCAGAGGTCCCGGAGAGGGAAGATTGAATGCAAAGAACCCCCTTAAAAGGGAACAAACTGACGATTTATACTGATCGCTCGAAGATGCATGAGGGCACAGGAGCAGGAATCTTCCCTGAAGAGCTTTCGACGAAGCCTTCATTCCGCCTGGTGAAGCGTTTTTCAAGCATAGAATACGCAGTCTGGCTAGCGGCTAGACTTATTGCAATCTTTGACAGAAGTCCAAGGAACATTAAATCTTCTCACGCCATCAACTTGTGGTCACAGTAGTTTCCCTACTCGAGTTAGGCGTACCTGTGCAGACCTGGGATAGTGATTACTGCTTTACGGCTCAGAAATGGAACGAAAACTTGTCGTTGTTTTCCCGGAGAGGGAAGATTGGATTCCCTTAAAACGGGAACGAGCTGATGATATTTACTGAGGAGCAGGCATCTTCCCTGAAGAGCTTTCGACGAACCTTTCATTCTGCCTACTCGACTGGTGTAGCGTTTTTTAAGCTGAGGTATACGCATTCTGGCAAGCGGCTAGACTTATTGGCATCTTGGACAGAAGTCCAAGGAACATTGTTACTCTAGTCGATAGTCCGGCTGCTAATGAAACTCTGTCATCGCACAACATAAAGGGTAAACTCATCAGTAACATTACGCTAGCGCTCAACCGTATCCATCACCACTCAATAACACTCTGCTGAGTTCCGGGTCATTCAGGTGTCCCTGGTAACGAGGCGGCGGTTGAGTGCGCCAGGAACGGATCAGCGCTGGCAGTCAACATTGCAGTTACGGACATAGAAAGACCATTACAGGAGGTCGTATAGCAAGTCAGGGAGATGGCTAGAGCTCTGGCGGAAAGAGAATGGGACATGGTGTCCGGTTGTCGCATCTCCCGAGCTACCTGACCGAGATATAATTCAAAGCGAACATCTCCTTCACTTCAATAAAAACAAGGCTAGGATGGTGGTAGGCGGTCTAACGGATCACTGCACCATAGACAATATGGCTGAGAGGTTACACGTTTCCCATCACGATTTCTGCCGCAGCTGCAGAGATGAGGAAGGGAAAGAAAGCATTCAACACCTTTTCTACGACAGCTCGGTGCTTCTTAGAAGACGAACCCAGTTTCTGGGTAAACCACTCTTTCAGGATCTGATGATGGAATATTTTAAAATTTTGCAAAGATGTGAATGAACCTATATTGATTTCTTTCAAAAATGTTTTTTTTTTGCGAAAACAGCGAAAATAGGTCAGTATTATTTAGAACTAGATACATTATCTATATGTATTAAAAGTGCATCGTATCAATATTTAAAACTCTTTATAGCATAAATTTATAATACCAAACTCACTGCCTAACTTTATATTAAATACTAAAAATCAAATTAACCGCTCTATGAATTTTTGGTTATATTTCTCTAAGCCGAAAACTTTATCCAGTATTTTTTTTCATCCATATTTCACATATCTCGAGTTGAGCCAACTCTCATTTAACGCCTATTTGCAGCCAAAATTACACACATCCCAAATACTTATATACATACCATCATATATGATATGTGGACTTAAACTATAGGAATACAAAACTTGTGCCAAGGAGCGAACACAAGACAAACTTTTCAAAATGGCGTAAAATGAGAGTTTCAGTGTGTTGGTGCTACCGTCGTTACTTCGTGCGCGCAATCATTTAATTTCCGCCCCAAGGCGGCGTCTGTGTGTGCGTATCTGTGTAAGTGTGAAACCGAGTTTGCATGCGTGTGTGTGTGTGTGTGTGCGTGTGTATTAAATAAATACACTTACCAACTTAATATTGCTTTAAACTGAATAATGTAAGCCACTTAAAAGAGCTCAACAAAATTTATGCAAAATTTTCATTTTACAGGTTTTACTGGGAAAATTAGGTTGCCTGTTTTTTTTCTCCCATAAAGCCCCAAAGCGACAAGTGTCAAAATTGTGTTGCTCAAATAACTTTTAAATTATGGCCAGCGGGCAACTCTGCAACTCTGCCACTCTGCATGTCTGCACAAGTTCTAAATAAATTTGCACACGCCTCAGTATTTACGGTAATCAATTTTTGCTTGACTTAACTTGCGGTCAGTAAACTGACTGACGGCTACTTCAAAGATACTTTAACTTTAAAATATATCTGAATATCTGACAGTAGCCAGCCCCACTTGTCTTTAGTGTAGTGCCAAAGTGGTAAAAAGTTTATGAAAAATATTTTGCAACTGCCATGAATTCATTAGAGGCAACTTTAACTTGCATAATAAAAGCGGCGAATTTTCTTTTTCCAAACTGCATAAATTTCTGCCGCTGTTTTTCTTGCCGGCTTAAAGTCAAGTGTTGTCGTTTTTTATTTAGCGTAAATTTTTTGTTGTGAGCTTTTGAGCTTCATTGTCCACTCGACATATTGCATAAGTTTTAATTAAAATATTGTGCACACAAACAGCAGCCGGCACACGGATGCAGCTGGCCATCTGGCAAGCCGGCAACCCTAGCCGTAGTCCAGCACGAACGACAACCCTGGCCGGCAGCTCCTAAATGCCCTGGCTATGTCCTATGCCAACTGACCGTGCCTTGTCTTTGCTTGTTTTGCATAAACAGCGAGAAATGTAAATAAAAACGGAAAATAAGACTAGTTCGATATTTCTAGTCGAAATTTAGATACACTTCAAGCGATGAATTTTGGGGCTAATGTATCGGTTGGAAAATTGAGTTCGTTCAAATGAAAAGCAGCTGAAACTGTTGGAAATGGACCCTTTTGGGAATCATACTGAGAATAATGTCAATAAAAACGGAAAATCAGACTAGTTCGATATTTTCGACGAGTCGAAATTTAGATACACTGCAATCGATGAATTTAGTTTGTTGAACGAAAACGGTTGGAATTGGAACCTTTTGGAAATTCTAAATTTAAATTCAAGAATTTAAAAATATTTTTTAGGGATTTTTTTTAATAAATATTTGTCGACTAGTTACAATTTATATACACTTTTATCTATTAACTTTGGGGTCTATCGTATCGGCTGTGAAAATGTATTTTATTGAACTGAAAAGCATTTGAAACGGCGGGAATTGGAACATTTATTATGGGGAATTCTACTAAAAATCATAGTTTGCAGAATATTCTTAGATATGGAATGCATTTTTCAAAGAATTTTTTTTGTTAATGAATATTCTAGAGCAGATAAATCATTTAATTTTCAAGCTATGATAGCTGAGAAAATTAAGTTCGTGAAACTGTAAGCACGGCTGGAATTGGTTTTTTTTTTGGCAATTCTACTGGAAATCATAGTTTGCGGAATATTCCTGAATTTTAGTACCAATTTTTGTAAAGAATTTTTTTTGTTAATTATTTTGAATATTTATATACACTTTAATCGATGAATATTTGAGCTTATGTACTGGAGGAGAAAATTTATGTTCGCAGAACTGAAATGTAGATGAAAGGGATGGAATTGAAATATTTTTTGGGAATTCTAGCTTAAAATCCTTGTTTGAGAAATATTCCTGAATTTGAACACATTATTTCAAAGCTTCTTTTACTGTTAATATTTATGAATATTTATATACACTTTAGTCGGTAATTTTTGAGTTTATGTATTGGTTAAAAAATGTAGTTCGTTGAACTGAAATATCAGTTGAAACGGCTGCAATTGGAATAATTTTTTTTAATTCTGCAGAAAATCATATTTTGCAAAATATTTGTGATTTTGAAAACATTTTTCAAATCATATTTTTTAAATATATTGTCAATAAAAAATGTTTAATTTAAAAACAAGATTTTCGTTCAAAAACAAGATCTTCGTTCAAAAACTAGTTTTCCCTAGCATCTATTTTCAAGTACCCAATACACATATTAAGCCAGAATCTTGGAAAATTAGTAGCTTGCAAACTAAATTGGCTTAAAAGCAAGGATCACAAGCAATATTTAAGGAGTTGAAAAACTTTTCATTCAAAGTTTTTAGTTTTTTTTTTAGGTTTTTCTCAAATAATTATATGTTTCAAATAAAAATCTATTTTTGTTTCCACCACAAATTTGTTTGTTTACTTATCATTCCATCTGATCCATATCTTACAATTTTTTTCTTTAATTCTATTATAAACCTGTCTCAAATTTCCCTAATCAAATTAATTCGCTTCTCCTTACGTAAGCTACCCATTTACAAAGTGTATAAAAAAATAGAAAATAAAAACCTTCCCTGCAACTATTTTTTAATCAACAACAAGTAACTTTGACTTGCAAATCATTACAGACGTAACTCAAACAATTAGTGGCAGCTGCAAATGAACTTTGCTGCAAATAAACACAGACACACACAGATACACACTAACTAACTAACACTAATGCAACAATTCATTCAATGCAATGGCAGAGCATAAAAATTAGTTGTCGTTGTTGTAGTCGTTGTCGTCATCGTTGTCTGTGGCATTGGCAATCAATCGCAGTGCTTTGTGGCATTTTATTTGTTTTTTAACGGCCACAACTATTTGATTGCAGGACAGTTAATTGCAACATGGGCGTGGCATGTGGCAAGCCATCGCTTCGAATGTCAATGTCATTAAAGCTAGGGCCATATTAAAACCAAATCAAATGAGCAAATAATCTTGCTTCAGCTTGAAAGCTGCACTTGCAGCATGCAACAAGATGGAGGTAGCAGCAGCACAAGACAACAACAACAAGGCAACAGACTTGCATGGCTTCAATTAACAAATACAAATGCACGAACAAACACACACACACAAATGCGCAAATCCAAATGCAGCTGGCAAAGCCAAAGGCAAAGGCAAATGCAAATGGCGACAGACGGCAAGTTTTAAGAGGCTCGAACAAGTGAATGAACGTTGAAGCAGTCGACGTCGACGTTGGCGGCGCCGCGACGCAGTAGGCGCAGTAACGTCCGCAGTCGTCAACGCAGCCACCGGCAACGTCAGCGTCGCAGTTGGCAGTCGGCATAGCCATGACCATTTTATGTGTGTATTTGTGTGTATATGTAAATGTGCGCTGTATGCCATGTTTTTAAAAAGCCAAATGCAAAAGAGAACAAAATGGCCGCGCACACACACACACACAGAGAGAGCAGAAAACAAACACAACGACAGCAATAAATGCAAGCGGCAACCACAACCAATGCAGATAAATTTCACAGGCAGTAAAAAAATAAACAAGCAAAAGTAAAAAAAAATTTGAGAAAAATGAAAATGTAAAAGTAACAGAGAGAGCATAATGACGTGCAAATACTCTTTTTGGAAAAGGCTATGATTTGCAGATATTTATTATTTCGAACTAACATATATTTTATACGCTGTGCTTACTGGTATGAATAAAAGTATTTTAATATACGTTTTGGATATGAACTTTATTTCAGTTCTCTAATCTGCTTGGAATCTTTGGAGTTTTCAATAATGAAAATAATTCAATTTTATTGTTCAAAATCCAAAGATATTTAGCAGATTAGAGAGTATTAACAATTTTAATTATAAATGAGGGTAATTCAATTTTATTTTTAAAAATCTAAAGACTCAACAGATTATGAAATATTAATAATTATTAATTATTATTCTGTGATCTGCTTAGAACTTTGGACTTTCAAAATGAAGATGATCTAATTGTCTGTTAATCGTCCTACTTGTGATTGTATCAAATAGATTTGCAAGATTAAGTTTCTATCTGAATATTAACGACTCGGAACTTAAGCATATCTCCTTAGAATCTTTGGATTTTTAGAAATGAGGATAAATTGATTTTATTTTAAGGTCGTCCCTCTTGATATTGTATCAAAATTTGCAGCAACATTGAGATGCTGTTTTAATTGCAGACTCCTCAAAACATAAGCCCATTTTATCCCTATCAGTAATGCTAAGATATGATTTAAAATAGTTTATGGAGTCTATAAGACCTACTTAGAATCCATGTTGGTATTCGAAAATCGAATAGAGTATAGTACCACATGAGGTCACCACAGACACAAATGAATATTCAAGTTCTGAAAGGTTCAGTTAAATCCTGGAATTGGTTAAGTAGATTTATTGCACGATTTATATAAGATAAAGCTCTTCATTTCGGAAAAAATAACTTTTTCTGATAACTACTAAGTCTAGAGTATCTGTTAAATTTTGAGTACGTCCATTTTTCACAAAATTTAATTTCTTTGCCATATCTAGTCAAGTTAGCTATAGTGAAATTAATTAAATATTATATATAACTTTAAATTTCGCAAGACATTTATGTCTAGAATACGGAATTTTTTAGTGGACATTCAAATTCTAAAAAACTAAAGGGGACATATGCATTCATTTGACTAGTTACAACTTGTGCCTTTTTTAAGCATAGAGGCAGTTTGGATATTAATTAAGTCAAATTAGGTATTATGAAATCAATTAAATTTTTGTCTTAAATCGTTGCGCGGCTCCGGTGTTATGTCACGAACCAGAACCCCCTAGTTGAAACAAAAATTTAAAAAAATTTAGGCAAACAACCTTTAAAAAATACATAATATTTAAAAAAAAAAATTTAAAAATGAAAATATCGAGTTTTTGTTACGAACAAGAATCTTTTATATATATTTAATTGCATTAGCTATTGTGAAATCAACTAAATTTGATGTCTTTAAGAGTTCGCCAGACTTTTATTTTATGACTAGAATTTCGATGTATTATTTTCAACTGAAATCAAAATTGAAAAAAACTTTTGAAGTAATTAACAAAAAAAATTGCTTGTCTTCAAAAAAAATGTTAATAAAACGTAGTACCAGAAAATGAATTAGAAATTAAAAGAAAAATAAATAAAAATAACTTAAAAATATATATATTTAAAATTCTTTAAAAAAGGTACAATAGCGTCAGAAATAATAATTTGCAGGTGAACATGCTGACATTAATTTGAGGCCCTGCTTTAAATCTTTATTCTAAGAATATAATATATTTATGAACAATTTTTTTTTAAAGAATTAAACATTTTTTTTAAATTAAATTATTTTCATTAAAATTTTTACTATGGTGGCTAACCGCATCAGATAAATTAATAATAAAATTAGCTGAATTGGCCATACATCACGAAAATCCCCTCAAAATGTCTCCAATAGAGCCCTGAATTATTGCCCTTAAGACTTAGAGAAAGCTCTCGAACAACAAGTATAGAGTTCATTTGAAATAACCCGGCACCGAACAAATCTTAATAAGAATATAGGATGGGACATCAGTAACAGTCATTCATGATTCGGAATATTCTTGTCCAAAGTGGATGATTATTCATCGGATGAATGAACGAACAACCACCAGGTGAGTTTTAATTGGCGATAAATTTTCTGAAAACATTTTTATCTCTCTCCTAATCTACCAATTATATTAGCTTTAAAGCTTCGCTTCCCTACTCCCAGCTCTGACCACCTCAAACCTATGAGATAAATGTACTCCCCGAAAGAGTATAAATTCCAAAATAAACGAAAATAAAAATGCAATGCCTGTGGGGGGCAGCGCAGCATTGCCGAATGGAGGGACGGCCTCGGCCGCCTGCAGCGTTGCCATTGCCACGCTTTAGCTTTTACAAAACTCTCCCGCGCGGCGCATACAGCTGCATATTTGCACACACACCGACACACACACACCCATACACAGACATATACAACGCCCTGGCAATCTGGCTGACTGCGCTTGGCTTCATTTTGTGGGCCGACGTGGAACGTCGCGTCGCGTCGGTCGCGTCGCTTTTCAACAAGTTCAATTACCTTCCGTTTGCTGGTAGCGGAAATCCGTCCAATGTCCATGAAATGTGCGGCGTAGGATTCCCGGCTGCGGAGCATTTTAGACTCACTGGTGGACCCGGCTGCAGTGTCTGCTCAATAAAGCTGTATATCAGCATAGGCGGGGCATCTACAAAAAAAAAAATGCAGCAAACCAAAACCAAATTCATTTAATATTTCATATTAATTTGGCTTAAAACATTTATTGCACGCTTACCGCCCAGCTGCAGCTCAGCGGTGGCCTGGAATGTATCACCCTCTGGACGTCTAACCACACATTGATACATGCCGCGATTCTCACGATTCACACGTGACACCACCAGCGTATCCTCCACACGGCCTGACGAGGGCAGCTGTCGTCCATCCTTGTACCAGAGTATGTTCTGCATGCCCACAGGACTGCCATTGCTCGTGACCTGACAGCGGAACTCGGCGGAGCCACCCATGTGCACGCTCAGCACATTTGGTGAAATTTCCACTTGTATTGGCGTGGCCACGGTGAGACGCAGCTCGGCGCTGGCCTCACCGCCCACATTGCTGGCGGTGCACTTGTAGATGCCAGAGTCCTCGCCGGTGACGGCCTCAATGGCCAGGATAGGTCCCAGCAGGCGCACGCGTGGACCGCTTAGCACGGGCATGGGTCCAGGTCCATTGTGTGTATACCAGCTGTGGGTTGGAGTAAAGAGCAGTTGGAGAGGGTTAATGAGTTCAAGGACTGATGATGATGATGGACTCTACTCAGTACTGTGTGTCTGCTTATAAGTCAGCCGCCGCCTCAATACATTTGCCGCTGTTTCTCTTTGGGATTTGTATTTTGCATTTTTTTTGTCTCTATCTCAGTCCCTGATGTTTTGCTGTCTCTCTGCTGCATTAATTATGAAATGGCAACAATTTTTTCCCTTTTTTTTCCTCTGTTTGCTTGCTATCTGCTCTATACAGCAATAGATTCTTTTGTTTTGCTGCTTTACGTCATGCCCAGCCCTGGCCTTACCCCAACCCTGGCCAAAGTTTTTATTACTTGTCTGCTTATCAAAGCGTAATTATGTATATGTGCTTGTGTGTGTATGTGTGTGCTTTTCCCCTTACTCCTCTGCCTTGTCTCATTCTCACTCTTCTCACTGACTTTCTCAATCCCCTCAGACACATCAGCAGATTTACGACTACACACATCATTACCTATGCTTTTGTCTTTATTTGTTGGCTCTGCTGTTGCCGCTGCTGTTGCAAGAAGACTTTAATGTCTGCTCAACATGGCGTATACATCATATTAAATGCATAACACATACGCACTGTATGCCGCCCGCCATATATAGTAGGTATATCCATATATATATATAGCAAGCATACAACATTTGTGGTCTATTATAAGCGCATTTATGAATGCGTAGCTTTATGTGGTAAAAACAGTAGCAGGCAGCTCCAGCTCCACAGACATCGTTAAAACTTTGCGCAAAATTACATTAGCTCAGCTCACGTTTCAATTAGAGCAAAGACCTACCAGGAACAAAAAAAATCTACGTTTATACGTCGGCTTTATTAGCGTGAAATGTAAAGGAATTTTTAAAGCTTATCTGTCAAGGAGAAATATCAGCTTGGAAGATAAGCTGCTATAGTCAGGTAACTTGAGAGTTGAGTAAGGTAAAGTTTTAATTTAAAAACTATTTTTGGCTGGACTGCTCTTGTTTAAAAGGTAAGCTTCTTGTTCCTAGAGAATAACTTGTCTTTAGAGGAGAGTGAGGCAAAATGCGCCACTTTGGAAATATTCACCCTGGATTATCGTCACGATGGTAATCGCTGAAGGCTTGAAATTATTTCCATACACAGCTTTAACGTATGTAAGCGCCTTTCCTTTGGGCGTGGCATTTGGCATTTGAAAATGTACCCTTGGGGCAATATGCGACGCTTTTCTTGTTTTGGCACAAACTTTACGAAGGAGCCGAAAACATCGCGTTTTCTGCCATCTTTACCGACCCCGAGCCTATGAAAGCTCTGGCACAGGAGGAACACAAGTAACAAGCTAAGAAAAATTCTTCCGAAACGAAAATAATTATACTGCCCGCGTTATGCCACAAATTGAAGAATTTTGTAATTTTCTTGACATTTTCAAAATAAAATTTAAATAATAAAATAATTATAATAAATAATAATACTTTTAATTTAGATTAATTTAATAATAATTAATAATAATAATTAATAATAATTAATTTAATTTTTAATTTAATATCTTGTTTTATGTTTACCATAAAATTTGGATTGATTTTGGTTGGTTTTCAGCAAACAACCCCGCGAAAAACGCGTTTTCCGGTATAGTGCGTTTTGCCCCATTATAGGCCAAAAAAACCCCTCAGCCCTTTGGCTGGATCATAAAAGCAATAAAAACTGACTTCTGGTATTCTATCTTGAAGATAAATCTTTTATTCTTGATTATAGGTACTCTAGGTTTTTATATAGCAACAGTCAATAAGAAAATAAATTATCTAAATAAAATTTTGGCTGAGTTGAATATAAAATGATCGGCAGTCATCTCTTAATATTTTATTTTTGAAAGGGGACGAATTTTGTGAGAATTTTATACAACAAAATATTCCATTTATTATTGTTTTTTTAATGTCAAACCTTAGTAAGCTAGAAACCGTCCATTAAAAAAAAAACAACATAAATGTTGATAAATTTTTATGGCAACGTAAAAAATTTCTGGGTTTCTTAGCGATTTTGATTCTACGAATCAGTCTAAGAAACATTGCCCAAAAAAATATAATTCTACAACGAATTTCGAGATGTCAAAATTTTTCAAAATATTTAAAAATATAATTTGACATTGCCCTCATAAATCCAAAAAAAAGTTTTTTTTACAATAGCCAAATATTTAGGGATGGTTAGGGTCAAGAAATCCATTTTTAACATTAATTTTTATTTTTTTAATTGGCAAAAATGGACGAATTTGTCACTTTTTCATGGTGCAATCTCAAAAAAAAAATTTCCTAATGTTACTTTTGAGTCTGTTCTAAAGCAATTCCTCTTTTTCGCACTTCGCGGCTAAATTTGGGATCCACTTATCAGACTGCCTCCTTATTCTGACAGATTTCGCCTTTTAAAGCTGCCCACCTTAAATAACCGTAGAACATGCCACGGTGCACTTTTCTGATACCTTTCCTACTTTTCGATACCATTCTTATAATAAGATTTCTCTTTAGCGTCAAAATAAGCCTCCGTTTCGGTGATCACCTCTTCATTGCAGCTAAATCTCTTTTCAGGAATCTTTCTCTTGAGGTCTGAGAACAGGAAAAAGTCGCTGGGGGCCAGATCTGGAGAATACGGTGGATTCGTAGCCAAATTCATTTAATTTTGCTAAGCCGATACTTGACCTTAAGGATTCCACTGAACTGCTTAATATAGTTTCTTTTGTTGTATTTACCAGAGTTGCTCATAACATCTCCCCATAGCCTTCTAATTCTGTAGATCTTATTTTACTCTGCATGATCCTTTCCGTGTCTCATTATCTCTCTAATTATTTTACTAAAATCCTTTAAATTTCCTCTCTTTTGAACGGTCTATTTCATCATATTAAGCCTTCTCATCCAAAGTCATCTTAACTTGCCCCATCAAGCATCCATGACCAATCCTGTATTATGATGCACCTTCTTGGTCATTGATGCCCTTTTTTTCACTTCCTTTTTGTACTTGTTTATTGTAAATCCAAGTCTCTGGCCAGTTATTGACGTGAGTTAGTGCATATCGCTAAAAAGTTCATGCCACCGAGTTTGTGACGCGGTTTAGTTCATAACTATCTTCTTTCCTCGTTCTAATTTTCAATATTTAACTTAATTTTTTTTATAATTTAAAACCAACTTTACTTTTACACCTCTGAAATTAATAAATAAAATTTCAACTTCAAAAAAGTTTCCGATTTTGGATTTCATTAAAAAGGATTTCTTACAAACCGAAGGATTGCTTTCGGATGGAGGTTCAGTATAATTCCATTCTTGTCACAGGAGTAACTAAGTCGTTTCTTGAAAGAGCACTCCAATTTTGCTTTGGTAATGTAAAAACGAAATTTTTTAAGTATATTGGCGGCTTCAAGTGTATCTATAAGCTATATAAACTATGCTGTACCTAGATATATCTTTTTAGTGAATTTAACCCTTAGACAAATGTTAAAGATATCTACTTTCATCAAATTCAATGCCTAAAGCCATGACCAGCCATCTTGTGAAGTACTTGAGATATAAAAGCTAGTTCATCAACCCTCTTAATCTGCTTACTTGCATTATCAAAAAAAAAATAACTTGACATTTATAACCCCAAACCCAAATTAGTTCTAAAACTAGATCAAAGCACTTAACTTGTTACTTTTATTTAAAAAACACCTTCTAAGTTCTTATGCAAAGACTTTCAGTCCTTGATACTCTACTTTGGCACATTTTCAGAACATGCCACGCATAAACGATTTTTGCTACACAAAGCAAGTGTTTTAAGGTGTTAGTTTTTGTGTGCATGTGTGTGCATCTGTGTGTGTGTGTGTGTGTGAGTATCTGTGTGAGTGTGAGACTGTCAGCTAGTTGGGCAAACATATTTAATGCATTTGAGACGCTTGTCAAGCAGCTGGCAACTCTTTCGACACATTTCATAAAATTAATGCGCCACACACAGTCAATGTTTATTTGTTTGCTTTGCAACTATAAACGATACAACAAACAACAAGTTTGCATCTGTGTGTGTGTGTGTATCTGTGTGTGTGTGTGCTACAGCTTGTGTGCGTTCCAATTAACACAGACAAAAGCAAAAGCTTTCACACACACACATGCAGCTGGCACTAATAACTAATGGATAGACAGACAGAGAGACAGAGAGACACTCAGCCAGTCACTCAACCAGCTGTCAACGTCAAAAGTTCGGAATATGTGCTAAAAATGTCGCCAACTCTTTCTCTACCCCCCACCATCCCCTTTTCGTCTATCTTTTATCTTTTTGGCGGCATGTGGGCCTAACGATTTCGTCAAGAATCGATTTTGTTTTTGATACACACCTGTATTCGGGAGAAGGGCAGCCTTGGGCAACGCACAAAAGCACCGCGCCCTCATCCTGGGACACCTGAACATGGGCTGTGTGCTCCACCACGCTGGGTGAGACGATGCCGCGATGTGCTGTTGGAGAAATGTGGAATGTTGATTAGTGGAATTACTATAGTTAGGAATGGTTTCGGTTTTCGTAAGTGGAAGAATTTTGACAATTTTATATCAAAAATAAAGTAATAAAAAAAAATACTCAAAGAATGTATAGGAACATTTTGAACTGAAACTAAAATTCTAAAGTACTAAAACTTTTTATCAGCCGTATTCCGAAAAACCTTTTCGATTTCGACAAACCATATTTGGATTCGTTTTGATTTCACTGGATTTTTTTCTGCTCCTAATTTCACTAAATCGAATTTTTTATGAATTAGCTAACATTTACATATTCGAACTGATAAACTTTTTAAAATATTCTTTGATATTCTAACAATATATTTAAAAAAGGTAGCTAGCTTGATCAAACCAAACTAAAAATTTTGGATTCGTTTTGATTTTACTCTTCTGATAGTGCAAAAATACTCTCCCCGTGAGGGCGGCTGGAAGCAGGTGCTTGGCACGGTCATATCTTTGCCTATGATGCTGTCTAATTGTAGTCGGGCGTAGAGATGAACACTCTTTCAAAAATTACCCCAATCCAAAGTGGAACATCATACGCCGATAGATGAATGGCCGAGGCGGAGCTCGGTCGGTAGTATGCGGACTCTGGAAACCTGTCAACCTCCAGTTTTAATCCTTGACCACCCACGGCATCTCGGGACATCTCATAGGCGACATCCCCACCCCGACTATTCAATCTAGTCCATGGATACTTCTAATAATTCTGATAAGTTTGATGACACTCTAAAAGCAGCACCCCAAGAGAAAGTCTGCACGTCGACCTTTCCATGTATCGTAATGACTGATGTGCCGCAACCAGCGACCCCCCATAGAAGTGCTGTTTAGCATACCGAAAGGAATCGGGTTCAACCAACTGAACCAGTTAAGGAACAACCGGCACTCCTTCAACCGAAAGGACCACTGCTTCTTCAACGGCAGCTCGAGGTGTCGGCCTCTAGCACCGAGGGAAAACCCCTCGTCTCTGACGAAGATGACAATGTGAGTGTAGAAGTCATCTGGCACCAGTATCGGAGCCACCCTCCTGACCCTCAATCTGTAGTCAGAGCCTCCCTTCAAAAGACTTAGCTCCCGGGAGAAGAGACTCCTTGTGATCGTTTTTTTTTTACCCAGTCAAAATCACAATAGTTGCATAGATAACGCCCTACTTTAAAATCCAATTTTTCAAATCTATCGTTGTGGATAGTTTTTTTAATTTTCAAAACAATCGAAGCTAAAAAAAAAATTTACTTTTGTTGAAGTTATATTAAACTTTGTGCCTATAAAAAAATCTGTGCTTGTACCTATCCAATGTATTGGAGTCAGTTCCTTGAAAACTAAAAGATCTAGTATTATGAAATTTGTCCAGAAATGGAATATGTTATGATCCTGTTCTCGAATTAATTGCATGAACAGAAATTGACTGGAAGCGAGTTGTTTAAAAAAATTACAAATTCAATCCCTCTTCTTGGTAGATCCTCCTATTTCTAAATCCTTATGTAAACTACTATTTCAATTACTTCAAATGTTGTATCCTTATGTAATCCTCACATCTTGGACATTTTCACAACTCTTTTGCTAATTCGCGAATACTTAACTTAACTTCTAAAAATATTAAAACTTAAAAAAAAAATAACAGGTGACAACTTATGCTAAAACTTTAGATAAGTCCAGCTCGAACAAATATAAAACCGGAGCCAAGAAAGTTGCCAAAAAAAAAGTTAGGGGGAACCAAAAATCGCTTATTGGATTACTCACTGTTGATGCGCAAACGCGTTGGAGAACTGACGACGACGGTACGGGTAAGACGATGCATGCTACGGCAACGGAAGGACTGGGACTCATCGCTCTCCTGCAGATTATGAATGAGCAGCTCGCCTGTGGGCAGCAAATGGAACTTGCCATCTGCAAAGTAGAAAGTCAAGTAGTAGAGGGTGTTAAGTTTAAAGAGCTTTAAAAATGCAAAAGCCTGAAAGTGCTCCGAGCATAATTTAAGCTAAGGCAAAGCCAAAGCCAAAGCCTCGTCTCAAATTGCTAAAGGACAATGTTAATTATGCATCAAAGCACACATGCATGCACACACACAGATACTCACATGCACACACACACAAATGCAAACACATGTGAGGCAAATACTACAAACAAAACAATGCACTTTGTTGGCTGCAGGATGACAGGACAACAGGACCAACGACAGACAGACAGAGACAAGAGACAAGCGCCTAGTCGTCAGCAGTCTTTCTCTCTCTCTCTGCCTCCTGCCACTTGCCACTTGCTACTTACCGCCTTGCAGTGATGGATAGATGTAGATAGCGGGTTCATGAACCCAGGAGACCACTCGCACCAATTCCTTGACAAACGTTGGAACAACGCAGCGCAAAATGGCGGTGCAGCCACGCGAGGCAGATAATACCTCGACATCCACTTTGTACGCTTGTCCCACAACTGCAACGCAGCATAAAAATAGATATATAAGTATTCCTCATATTTCATAAAGTACTCCTCCTGCTCAACTTACCCGCCCGCACTTGCACATCCCGGGACACAATGCGTCCCACCGAGTTGCTCGCTATGCAGCGATAGATCGTATTGTGTATGTCCTGATGGTAGTTGGCTGCATCGAATGGCAGCAGCACCAGGGTGCCGTTCCGCAGCACTCGACGCACGCCTGTCATGTCCGTAACAGAGGTGCCATCCGAATTTACCCAGTCGATCGTTGGCTGTGGCGTGCCCGAGGCGGAGCAATCCAACCAGCCGCCAGATGAATTGGAGAATTCCACGCGACCGGGCGGTTCCATAACAAAACCGGGACCACGTTGTTCTGTTTCAAAGGGTTCCGTGAAGACGGCATCTGTTCAGGGTTAAAAGAAAATTGATGGAAAAAATTAGTTGGGGATTTATGAAATGTATTGCAGTTAGGGAAATTGTTTTAAATGAATTTCAATAAGTATTCACATTTTGCTTAGATAAAATCTACAAGAGATTTCACAAAGAGGTTGACTACGAAATTGCTCTTAAAGTTTCAGAAAACTTTTTTAATTTTGGGAAACAGTTGCGTTTTCATAAGCCGCATAATGCAAGTAAATTTGTGAGGGTAGTATTTACAAATCCTTTGTAAAATAGATTTACTTAAATTCTCGAAAGTGAAACCATTTTGAACTTTAAAAAAATTAATAAATAATATATTTAAAGTAAAAATTATATTAAATTCAATTCGATTATTGATGAAACAGGCGGTGATAGTCAGATTGACACTAAAACTGGCGACTTGACAACAACAAAATAGAAAAACTACTTGGTTCCATAACATCTACTATTCTTACCCGATTTTTAAGATACTAGACTCAAAATGTTCATTACGGAATTCTCTTTCAGATTCGGATAATATACTCTTACAGCATTTTTTGTTGAACAGGCTTCTTAATTTTCGAGGACTTGAAAACTTTTGAACTTTATATTTCTCGAGTAGTATCCCCTTTGGACGGTTATGTTCCGAATTATGAGTGCTTACCAATCAAACTAACAGAAGGCCCACCCTATATAGTATGCAATATTACTTTAAAATCTATGTCGCTCTCGATTATCGAATTAAGTTCATTGTTATTATTATAATTTGTTTAAAAAAAGGAAGAAAAAATTAAAACACTTACACCCCACTAGGTGAAATGGATTCTAAGAATGAAGAAAATTTGTGTTTGTTTAATTACACAGGTCTACAAATACAGGGGTCATGTGAGTTGTTGGAAAGCTAAGAGTCACTTCCGAAGTAATTTGGTGCGTAGAATCCGAATCCGGCATCAGAACTGGCCCATCACGTCAGTATTTTGAGATATTTGTACGTAACCTCAAAAGTATGAAAAAACGCTGTTTTTGGGTACATAACCTCAAATATCTCAAAATCCTGACGTGATGGGCCAGTTCTGACTCTGGATTCGGATTCTACGCACCTAATTACTTCGGAAATTATTCTTAGCTTTCCAACAACTGAACCATGTCGACCTGTGTTATCTTACATTCGCTTAAGATATATGGCTTGTTAAAAACACATCTAAGAATAATATAAATATTTACTTATCGATAGGTCAATAAAAAATTTGATTTTAGCAATAAAATTTAAGTGGTTAATATTGAAAAGTTCATTTGAATAAATCATCAAAATCGAACAAATCGCTCCGCATCGCTTATCTTTGGCAATAATTTTAATATTTTTTATTAATTAATAAAAAGAGTGGTAAAATTTTCAACGGAGTAAGTTTGCTACCGAAAAAAGTACGTATCGGTATAAATCTATTTTTTGAGCCAAAATATTCCAAATCCTTTTTTTCTCAGATTCCGATTATTTATATATCGCTATCTGAACACTCACTAGACATTTCTTTAACAAATCATATCCTACGAGAAGAGGAGAAGTCGAAACTAGCACTGGATCCAAAATTCAGCTTGTCGCTGGAATTACTAGCAAAGGATCCCTAAGGCTAGCAGGAAAAACAATACATCCATAACCAAGCCATACACAACAATCCCATCCACAATCCGCAATCGATTGTAAGTCCTCGTCTTTAATCAGCGGATCAGTTGCATTGTATGTGGCTTTAAATTTGGAGTATTAAGATATTTGAATAATTTCAATATTAATTTAAATTTTCTCTACTTCGCTTGAAAATAATAACATAAGCTGTAACTCACATAATTAAGGGAAATCGTCAGGCTATAGAACCTCTAAATACTACCCAGTACCTTGTTATAAAACGAAATCATCATAAATTCTCAAAATGAACAAAAAAAGACCAAAACTTTAAGTGAATGTTCCTTTCACGTTTTATGGGAAATTCAAAAATGATCAATGGCCAAGGTCAAACCTTACAAAAATAGACAATAAAACATCAGGGTTCTTCTGGTAGCCACCAGAATTTATAGATATAGGTTATATGTCCTTTTTAAGGGTGCTTATACTGAAAGGTCAATTTCTCTACTTGAAATAAATTATCTGGCAAGAATTTATTAGTAGATTGTATGTACCTATGATAAAAGATACATTCTTATACCCTATGATATGATACAAAGGGTATATTAAGTTTGAGCGAGCCAAAAATGTATGTAACATATAGAAGAAGTCGTCGGAGTCCCCCAAAGTTACCTAAAGTATGATCAGGATGACTTCTCGATATACCCATGTCCGTCTGTCCGTATGGACACTTAGATTTCAGAGATGGTAGGAGCTAGAGTAACCAAACTTTTATATTAGATCCCCTTTTATCCGATAGAAGTCAAGCTTATTTTACTTTTTTGATATCTGGGTTACGTTACATAACTTCCATAGGGTTCCATAGAGACCCTCGAAAAAAACAAAAAGATATTGTAAAATTTGACACTCGGAAGTTTTTTACAGTTCCTACACACTGTAACAAATTTGATCAAAATCGGTTGAATATATCATATAGCTCTCATAGGACCTATAGTTCAAAAATTCGATTCTTGTACAAATATGGGTATATTTTGTTTGTTAATGAAGATATCGTCACCAAATTTGGCACTCTAAAGTTTTTTATAGGTCTTTATCAATCGGTTGACTATATTATATAGTTCCTATAGAACCAATTGGTCCAAACAAATTTTTATACAAAATTCGTTGTGTTTCTTTTGTTTGTGAAGATATTTGAAATTCGCCATTCAGATCATTTTTAGAAAACAAAATCACAGTGAATAATTTTAAAGAGATCGGTTGACTATGTCATAAAGCGCCCATAAGAACTATGGTTCAAAATATGCCGAATTTTATTGCAAGCTAGTAGTACAGGGTATCCTAAAGTCGTCCGCGCTGGACTTTAACGTACGCCATCTTTTTTAACTAACAAATAAATAATTCTGGAGCGTTACATTTTTTTCCTGAGCGAAAAAGGCAAAAAAGAGAGAGAACATTCAAATCATTCAAACTAAAAAATTAAGTTATACCCTTTACATTTTTAACAAAGTTTTCTTAGTAAATATTCACCAACACTATTCTGCTTCGACTTATAAAGTTATGTGCAATATCTGCAGGCCACATAAAAATGTGCCAGGCGCTCAAAAGGGATGTAGGATCCCCAGGCTCGTGTGGATTGGTTAAGATTTTATAAGCATATGCATAAATATTTTTACGGCCACACTCAAGTACACCCCAAACAAACCCTTTACTTATTTTTTTTTTCTTAAAAAAACCCATAAATTTTTTAAGCCATTTCGTTTCTACTTTTATTTTTATTTGTATTATGATTTTTTTTTTGTGCTGCTGCTCTCGACGTGTAAACAGATTTTTGCTTATCTTAAATTAGAATAACATTTATGTCTTGAGCCTCAGCCTGAAGTAGTAGCTCTTTATATATAGTATCTGCATAAGGATATCTTTATATATAGCTAGGAGTGTACATATATGCATATCTATATAATTTTGCTCAAATTGACATTTCGCTTCATATTCCACATGAATGCGCCTGGCAGTGTCTGCCACCCAAGCTGAGTGTCCTGCGGCGTTGTGCAAATCCTTGCAACTCATTCTCGACCGCTGTCGAGGCACACGCCCCTCTCATACGCCCCCAACAAGCTATTGTGTCTGCAATTAGAGTTGTTTTTTGTGTTTTTGTTCTTTTTGCTTTTGTATTTTCTTCTTTTTTTGCATTTTTTATATATTTCTTTTTCTTTTTGCTGTTTGTTTTTTTTTCTTTATTTTTTATCCAGTTTGTTTGGGCCTGGCTCTTTTTGTTTTACTTGAAGCACGGATTTTTATGTTACTTCTTTCTGGTTTTGTGTTCTATTTCATTTTTTTCCCCACTGATTTCAGGACTCGGTTTCGGTCCGCGCTCCTGTGTGCCTCTGTGCCTCCTGTGCGCCTCCCTCCGCTGGATACGCCTCTGCTTCAGTGTTCCGCCAGGCCATAAAATTATTGCAAGTATGTCTTGAGTATGCTTGGAACTTTTTTTCTCTTTTTTTCGGGTGGGCTGGAAAGTAGAGCTACTGTCGGTCAGGGCGCTTCTGTGTATTTTATGTGCCTCAGAGCTGTCATGTGTGTGTTCCTAGGATGTGTGTGTGTGTGGGTGACGGGTGTGTGTGGGAGTGTGTGTGCACATCCACTTGTTCCTTTTTTTTCTGTGTTCTTTCCTGTAAAACAAAAGTCTACGCTGCAAGGGATGTGTGTGTGTGCGTGTGTGGAAGGATTCTTCAGCCGAGTCTGTAGCCTATTCTTGTGGTTCAAATGACGAATTCAACACATTCACTTAGATATTTTTCTTTTTTTAGAATCTGCGCTACATTTGCAAATGGGCTTTAAGGTTTAACAAAGTATATTGTCTTAAGAGAAATGTCCTTATTCAGAACTCAAAGTAAGTAAATCTTTCTCAAATAAACAGTTTAAAGGACTTGGCCGAAACGAAAACGTTTTGTAAGGAAAATTTGATTTTCCGAACAACATATTATTTTAGAAATTAAATTTCCTTTCATAACTTATAAGTCACCTACATATAAACAAATTTTCGTCATTTATGTGAGAATTAAGCAAATAAAAAGGTTAACTTTCTGACAAAAAAAAAATAATAAGAGTATATTACAATATGGGTTCGTCTTTAAGTATCAACCGTAAAGTGATAATAAAATTTAAGCTTAAAATTTTATTTAAGATAAAGAAACAAAATTACGTTGAAATAAATTCTGGAAAAGAGTTTACCTAAAATCTTCCACAACCAAGTTTGAGGTAGACAATTTAAAGCTCGTTGGAAATTGCTATTATTAAGAATAAAACAAAAGAATTTTGAATATGAAATTAAAAAAAAATAATATATTTTTGAGTATAAAGTCCACATGAAAATTTATCAATGCATCCGAAAAATAAAATCCTAAAGAACTTTTTTAGAAATTTGAAGCGCATTCCTTTTTGGAATGCCTCCAGAATAACGAAAAGAATTTCTTATGTTTTGTTATTTTGTTTTCTAAGTTTTTATTTCAATTTCTATCCAAGATATCCATATTTGCTAAAGTTTAATTTCTTAGAGGGCAGTGCCTATCTTCTTACTGAATTGAATATCAATATTTAAAGATGGCGTAAGTTTAAGTGCGTTGTGGACAGGTACCCTGTTAAAATTAAATCCAATATATTGTTTAAGAGCCCCAAAAGATATTTTATTTGATCAATTCATTTACGATATTTTCATAAACAAACAGTCGAATTTTAGAACCGATTGGTCCTAAACTTTCTATATAGTATAGGAACCAATTTGATTAACTTTGATACAATGCTGGGGAAATTTTAAAGACCATGGAATGCCAAATTTTTGTTACTATATTTTCGTTATCAAATGCATTATTTAACTTAAACGTTTGATGTTTTTCAAGCTCCTGTAAAATACCTTTTGTTTCATAAGACTATTTAGACGCTTATCCTTAATAAACTGCCGGAAAATGAAGTTATTTGTAAGGCAGCAAAAGTGACCAAAACCACGGATTATGGGTTGAAATATAAAAAAGATTTTTTATTTATAGATAGATACGACCCTTAGTACGCCCATTTTCTCTTTTAACAATAACTTTAACCTTTTAAAACGAAAATTCAAAAATTAAGGATCTTCGATTTTTATTGTCCGTTCTGGGAAAAAAAATTAATCCAGATCGCTTCGATAGTTTCGGAAATTATTCCCAAAAGCTAAAAGTCCTTAAAAAACCCCTTGAACTTACTTTGGTATGTGTAATTTTAGGACCAGTCAGGCACGCTTGCAGCATTTTCAATATTATCGAAATTAAGGAAGGTACTCGGAAAGTACCGAAATAAATCCACAGATTCGTGTTTTAGTATCTTAAAGCTTCAAAAAGATATCTGCTGAAAAAATAATACCTAATTGATGAAACTTTACCGATCTGAAGCTCGTTCAATAACAGAGTTTTCGTATTTGTTAGTAAGGCACGCGACACCGCCCCCAGTCAATATATAACTTTTATCCTATCAAACCTACCAAAAACCTTATTGCAACTTTTAATTTTAAACAGGCATTGTCCTTGAACTTGTCCTTAAAACTCAGTTTTAGATTCAGATCAAAGTACCTAACGACCCCTGAAAATTTCACCCAATAAGTACAGGGTGCGCCATTTGAATGTGGTCGATGGAAATATTGAATAACTTTGAGAGATTTCAACCGATTGACGTCGTCGAATACATTTTGGAAAGGTTATTGCATTACAATTTTAACCATGATTCGATTCACGCCCAAAGAATGCGCGGAAATAGTGACAATGTTCATTAAATGTAATTGCCCGATTTTTGGTAGCGAATTTTAATGACTGATGAGGCCCATTTCACGCTATCTGGCACTGTAAATAAACAAAGCTGTCGCATTTGGGGGAAAGACAATCCTCATACTATCCATCAAACTCCACTGCATGATCAGAAAGTGACTGTTTGGGCCGGTGTCTGCTTCAATATTTCCATCGACCACATTCAAATGGCGCACCCTGTATTTTGTGAAACTTCGCTTTCTGTACTAATTGCATAAATATCTTGTCTTATCATTTCAAAAATAATTCGTCTTTGTTTCGGTGGGCATCTTTGATGCGCCATTCTGAAAAAATAATAAGTTGCTCATAATTATATACCTTAAATGTATCTGAATATCAAGTACTTGAGTTATTTTGATAGAAATAGACGAGATCATAAAGAAAGATCTACCAAACAGCTCAAAAATGTTAACAAAAAAAAGATACAGAAATAAAATAAAAAAATTAAAAATCTTTTAAAATTATGATTGTGTTCACAAAAAATCTAACAATGTTTAGCCTATCATGCAACTAACGTTTAAACCAGTTGTGAATTATAAGACGCACGACGTTAAATTGTTAGCTCGTGAGAGCAATCAGCTTCCATGTTGGTTTTGTCTCCCTTGTAAATAGGCCTTATATGGGTTGGTGTACTAAGACCGCAAGAGGCTCCTTTTTGGCTTTAGATTTTACTTTATAAAGTATATGTATGCTATGATACATTTTGTTGCCATATTTTATTAGTAAGATTTGAGTTTCCAAAAAGATTGGATCAAACTGATGCAATAGAAACATGCATTACTTTTTCTAAAAGAGACAGTAAACGCTCAAAAAAAAAAAAATGGAAAGTGACTGATAATAAAAAAAAACTTCTATTGTATTTGGAAACCAAGATTAATGCGTCTTATAAAATTATGGCTTGCTAAGATTTATTTCCCTCTACCTCCAATCAAAAGTTGTTCTTCTTTTCGATATGAGAAACCGCATTCTTTGTGAATCTTATCCAAACGCCTTGGACAAAAAATAACGATTTTTCAAGAACTAAACTATGTCTATATTCATTTTCTAATAAAACCTTTCTACAATCTGACTTTATATATTGCATTTTTCCTAATTTCTAAACTAAATTTCTTAACTTAATTTCTCAACTCGCCCAGCCAATTAATTAGTTTCTCCGCTCCCATTTTAGCAGCAAATCTTCAAATACCAAACCTCAGCACTTTACCAAAATTAATCAAGTGCTCAAGCTCAATTTCAGCACATCTTTAATCCTTGTTGGTGCCAAAAACAAAATGAAAAAAAGGGCATTCAATATGTCAGCCTAACCACCCTATAAATGCTTTCCCAGCTCGTTGCTCCCATTGCAGCACCTGCACTCAGCCAGAACCTCAGACTATGATAACTTCGTTCGCATTTCCGCCGGTTTTGTACATTTCATTTACGAGTACATTTCTCTTTCTTCTTCTTATACTGCTCCTTCGTCCTTTACCGAAATGTGTGAGTACATACTCACTTTTTTTTTTTGCTATTTTATGCTTTGGGTGGTTGGGTTTTTGTCTTGAGGGGTTGCTTGGCAAGCGAGTCGAGACTTTTTGGATTATGCCCTTTTGGCACTTTTTAAAATTATTTCTTAGCCTTTAGGCATGTGTTTGTGTTGTTGTTGTTCTTACTGGTGTTGTTGTTGTTGTTACGTGCATTTTTGTATTTATGACGCTGCAGACATTATCTTTATAATGGCAAGTCAAGTCATGGTCTGGCATAAAATGTAATGCAGTCGCGCCAAAGTATTAAAAAAAATACCAAAATGAAGTGCGAAATTTCTGACACTTTTACGTTGGCGTTGCCATTAAATAGAATAAGAAAGCTGAACCTTTGCGCCAAACAGACACTAAGTAAAACTAATACACTTAAATGTGGTGCAGTTTAAACAAGTTTTACCGGAACATAATCTGACAAAATACCATACGATCCTGTAACACCCAAAAACGGAAATGCTTGGACAAGAAGCCTGTGCGCAATCAGCCAAAATACAGGAAATTCAATTTTTATGCGCCAAAGACGAGCAAAGGAAATGGCGCGGACTCAAACAGACACACAAACACACACACACACAGAGAGATACTTCAATGTCCACAAATAGAACCTGTGAGAATTTTTGTAAAGTAGTAGATTTTGTAAACTAGTTTAAACTGAAGTGGTGACAGACTGGTTGTATAAAGTAGAGTTGTGATATAGAAGAAAGAAGATATTGAAAATGGATAAAGAGTTGTACTCTGTAACAATTTATGTTGCCAAATATCTTTTATTTGGGTTTGAGAAACCCTTTTCTATCCAACTGTAAGGCGAACTATAAGCAATGTAGAGTTATATAGAAGATGTAAACTTGAACCGATGCCAAATTTCATTAAAAGACGCAAGTGGCGTTGGATCGTCCACACTCTTCGCAAAGAACCATCTGAAGTTTGTCGCTAAGCGTTTGACTGGAATCCGCAAGGCAATAGGAAAAGAGGGCGACCTAAAAGAGGAGAAGAACGTTGAACGGCGAAATAAACTTAACACGAAAATCTTAGAGTGAGCTGAAAATAACAGCGCATAAATGTACAAGATGGATATGCATCACTGAGGTCCTATGCTCCACAAGGAGATAAAGGACACAACCAAAAAAAAAAATTGCTCTATATCATAAAAATTGACTCCACAAGATAATCAAGGCTGATTCCAAGACTTAGCGGCTTTGAGTTTTAGAGCCAACCAACTGAGTAAAACTTATGTCGTAGGGTAGCTACTAAAGCAATTCGAGCTCCCACCTTTAAAATACTATATTGCAAATATCTCCGCTGTTTATGGTTTGTTTTTAATGTTCCCAAATTTACAATCGCCCATGAACAAAATATAACACTTTGAAATCACGTTGGCGTTTAAATAACTCGATGTAGTCCATATTTGGTAAGCCACGACTCCTAGGTGTTTAGACAGATGAACGGAAAGAAAGATCTTTTAATAATTTTTGGTTCTTCTGACTTAGTTAGAGTTTCTCTCTCTTTGGACTCTCCGGAGTCTTCTTCTCTGTGTTACATTGTTTTGCTAAAATTTTGAAACCAATTTTTCTTTGGTCCAGTATATGAAAATTTGTCGCCGTTGTCTCTATACATATAGTTTTTATATAATGCTACCTTCATACAACGAAATTTAAAAAAATATTTGCAATTTTTACATGGATCGCCAATAAGCGTTATGGGATCGAAAAAAATCAAATCGAAAATAGTGCCTTGCCATATAATTTACCATATTTTCTGAAAGGACTATCCGGAATACGAATTTTTATTTTTAGTTTTTATTCAAAAAATCAAGTGATTGTTATATTTTTTTATTAAAAAAAATTATAAAAAATATTTAATTGTCACTTTTCATTTAAAAATGTCCCAATAAATTTTATTTTTAATTCATATAATAAAAATGGCGGACGTAAAGTCGGGCGCGGACGACTTTAGGATACCCTGTACCACTGGCTTGTAATAAAGTCCGATTTCTTCACAAAAAACCAAAAACAGAAGAATTTTTAGCAAAAATTTTTTTTGACCGATCGTTCCTATGGGAGCTATATGATATAGTCAAACGATTTGGATTAAATTTTGTACAGTGCTTAGGAACTATAAAATACTCACGAGTGTCAAATTTGGTCCTAATATCTTAAAAACAAACGAAACACAACAAATTTTGTTAAAAAATCGATTTTTTGGAAGATCGGACCTATGGGAGCTATATGATATAGTCAACCGATTTTGTTCAAATTTGGCACATTGCTTAAGTGGTCTAAAAAATTTCCAAACGCCAAATCTGGTTACGATATCTTTATTAAAAAACGAAATATAGCGAATTTTTCGTTAAAAAAGTTATTTTGGCCGATCGGTCCTATGGGAGCTATATGATATAGTCAACCGATTTCGATCAAATTTGGTACAGTGCTTAGGAACTATAAAATACTCACGAGTGTCAAATTTGGTCCCAATATCTTAAAAACAAACGAAACACAACAAATTTTGTTAAAAAATCGATTTTTGGAAGATCGGACCTATGGGAGCTATATGATATAGTCAACCGATTTTGTTCAAATTTGGCACATTGCTTAAGTGGTCTAAAAAATTTCCAAACGCCAAATCTGGTTACGATATCTTTATTAAAAAACGAAATATAGCGAATTTTTCGTTAAAAAGTTATTTTGGCCGATCGGTCCTATGGGAGCTATATGATATAGTCAACCGATTTCGATCAAATTTGGTACAGTGATTCGGAACTATAAAAATCTTTTGAATACCAAATTTCGTTACGATATCTTCATAAACAAACGAATTATTCATCTAAAACGCTTTTTTTTGTCGAGGTCGTCTCAAACACCCCCATGGGAGCTATATAATTTATCCCCGATATCAAAAAAATAAAATAAACTTGCCTCCTATGGAATAATATGGGATCTAATGTGAAAGTTTGGTAACTCTAGCTCTTACCATCTCTGAGATCTAGGCGTTCACACGGACGGACAGACGGACAGACGGACAGACGGACAGACGGACATGGGTATATCGACTTCTCTATTCACCCTGATCATACTTTAGGTAACTTTGGGGTGTCTCCGACGTCTCCTTCTATATGTTACATACATTTTCGGCTTGCACAAACTTAATATACCCTTGGACCATACGGTACAGGGTATAAAAATCGCGGAATAACTCTTAAATTAATTTATAACATAAAAATTTGTCAGTAACAGAATAAAATAAACATAGTCGAGAAATTTTAATTTGTATAGGAATAATTGGAAAATAATTCTCACTTCCCTATTTTAAAATAGAAATTTAAAAATTATTTCATAATTATTTTTAAAGTCAAAAATAAGGATTTTTTTTTAATTTCAATAAACAAAAATAATAATAACACAGGTCTACAAATACAGGGGTCATGTGAGTTGTTGGAAAGCTAAGAGTCATTTCCGAAGTAATTTGGTGCGTAGAATCCGAATCCGGCGTCAGAACTGGCCCATCACGTCAGGATTTTGAGATATTTGAGGTTATGTACCCAAAAAATGGCGTTTTTTCCTACATTTGAGGTTATGTACAGGGCGCAAAAATTTTTTCGGTCTTTCTTTCCAATTACATCATTGAGTACAACTCTTACCCTTTAATTTAAGGGTTCAAGAGATCAACTACGATTTTTTTTCGCAAAGTTATGGCTTTTCGAAGTTACGAGATATAGCCCTTCGACGTCATTAGCATTTGCAATAAGCCTTTGAGATAACACAGGTCAACATGGTTCAGTTGTTGGAAAGCTAAGAGTCATTTCCGAAGTAATTTGGTGCGTAGAATCCGAATCCGGCGTCAGAACTGGCCCATCACGTCAGGATTTTAAGATATTTGAGGTTATGTTATTTTTTGGGTACATAACCTCAAATATCTCAAAATCCTGACGTGATGGGCCAGTTCTGACGCCGGATTCGGATTCTACGCACCAAATTACTTCGGAAATAACCCTTAGCTTTCCAACAACTCGCATGACCCCTGTATTTGTAGACCTGTGAAATGCTAATGACGCCGAAGGGCTATATCTCGTAACTTCGAAAAGCCATAACTTTGCGTAAGCAAATCGTAGTTGATCTCTTGAACGCTTAAATTAAAGGGTAGGAGTTGTACTAAATGATGTAATTGGAAAGAAAGACAGCAAAAATTTTTTGCGCCTTACATAACCTCAAATGTAGGAAAAAACGCCATTTTTGGGTACATAACCTCAAATATCTCAAAATCCTGACGTGATGGGCCAGTTCTGACGCCGGATTCGGATTCTACGCACCAAATTACTTCGGAAATGACTCTTAGCTTTCCAACAACTGAACCATGTTGACCTGTGTAATTTGACGACTTTTTTTTATTTATTTAAAAGAATTACGATCCCTACTATTTAAATAATTTTATTTGTCAAATTTTTTAAAACATTTCCAATTTCTCGATCACAATAGACTTGGTACGTTTTAAAGTCGCGAAATAATTCTTATTTTCAATGTATAAAATAAAGATTTAATAAATTTAAATAAAAATTAAATAAGTAAAGTAAATTGACATCTAAATATTATTTCATAATTATTTTTTAAGTCAAAAATACGAATTTTTTCGGATTTTAATGAAAAGATTCAAAAATTATAATTATTTGATGATTTTTATTTTATTTTTAAGGGTAACGATCCCTGCATTTTTAAATAATTTTTCTTTTGCAAAGTTGTTTAACTATTTCTAATTTCTAGATTACAATAGACTTGGTACCATTTTTAAATATTTTTAAATATGGAAGACATACCCCCAACAAAAAAAAAAATAAATGAAAAATACAAACTATGAAATAATATTTAGATGCCAATTTTTATAACAAAATAGCCCAATAATTTTTGGAAATTTGAATATATAATATTTTATTTCTATTGTTTTTGATAGTTAACGAAAAAATAGTTAGCTCTGTCTAAGCTGCACTAGTTAGGTACTACACTGAAAATCAAGATCTTTTCGAAGGCTAGAATTTTCAGGTGTATATCGATTCAATTTCATTTAACAATTATAATTAAAAAAGATATACCAATTTTTCTATAATAATATTAAGAGGAAAGGACTACGCTGACAGGCACTCAAAGTGTCTAGGATCCAAATCGGAACTAGTTGTCTGTCAATGTAACACCAATATTGTCTATCTGTGTGCGTGTTACTGTCCTTGGCAGCTCAAAAACAACTTAAGGAACTTTAAGCGAAGACAATCTCAAAAAAAAAAACACTCAAGAAAAACAGCAACAACAACAATAATAATTGTAAATAACTTAACAGAAAAAATATGTTTCTCAACTAGCCCCTAGCAGACTTTAAGGCCAACAAGCAGAAGATGAAAAAAACACAAAAAAAAATGGCTATAAGCATTTGTTAGCGAAAATTGCTTTTACAAAAAAAAAATAGATATATATTTATATAAGAGATTGTATATAAGAGCAGAAATAAAGCTGGAAAATTGTTTACTATTTGTATTTGTTAAGTAAAAACATTTTTGCTGTTTGCACTGCCAGCTGCCATTTCAAGTTGAGCTTTGCTTTTATGTTTATTTTTATTTAAGAATTTACTTCATTAATTTGGTAAGAAAATTTTGATTCGCCTGTCATAAAGGATTACCAAAATAATCAATCAAAATCAAAAGTTTACTGGCGAAAATTTTTTTTGGAAAATTTCTAAGAGCTTTTTGCTGTTGTTTGATTATTTAAATGAAATTCGCATAAGCAATCAGAATTTGATAATGGAGTTATTAAAAATTAAATAAGGAATACTCTTACGGGATAGTGGGTATTGGAGATGGAACTAAAAACTATAAAGAACTTTAATAAGTAATAAAACCAATAGATATATAAATTTTCAGACTTTCGCATTGTTTCGTGACGCCTCAAATAATGGATAAGAGATTGAAACGGATCATTCTTGAAGCTTAATGTAAAGTAAACGTTCCAGTGAAAAAAAGGCTAAGTAGACCCTATGTTCTATCCTAAGATTTTTCGAAAAATTTTCTAAAAAGTTTCTTAAGAATACTGAATTATGATAATTAAGCATTTTAAGCTGAAAAATAATTTATAATCTTTATGATGATGCCATCCGAATCATCACATAAGTTTATTTTATTACCTATTCTTCAGAGAATAAGCTGTCCAAAATGTTTTTACATATTAAAATTTTGAATTAATTTTATATGGTGAATCTTGTAAGAAAACTAATAATTAAAGTTTCCAATATTTAAAAGAAAGACTTCTAAAGCAATTCATAAAACTGAAAAAATAAATTAATAAATATGATATAATAATACTTGATTACTATTTTTTTCAATTTATTTATATCATTAAAGACTATCTGATCTATCTATGAATCCTCACGGGGGTCAGCCGGTGATAACTAACCCAATTTTTTTTTTATTTAAAAGGTATAACAAAGTTCAGTTGAGCTCAGCTTATTAAATAGAAAAATAAAACTTTTAAGAAATAAGAAGAACAAATTATTCGCCTGTAACCCAATTGATAAGTTTCTTAACTAAGTTAAGCCAAGTTCACGGCCTACTCAAAGTACATCCCTAAAGAGTATCAAAATACCAAATAATTGTTTAGGCTTTCAACCAAAAGTGAATAAGGGCAAACTTAAATGAAAAAATGAAGAGATGATGATAAAGAAGAAGAAGAAGAAACTTCCGCTTGCCATGCATTGGATCAGAAAATTCATTTGCATATTTTCCATTTACTCAAACGAGGCCGCAAAATAATAAAATATATACTATATATATGTATATGGAAAATCTATATGCCATATTTGTAATTTTTTTATAGCACAATGAGTAAAAGAGAGAGAGCCAAAGCGGAAAAAGAGAGACATAAACATCAAATGCAAAATGGCAGATGTAGAGGCCGGCAATGAAAATTGGAAAATATGAAATTTCATGCATAAACGCCATTGATGCTGGTTTGTTGTTGTTGGTGTAGTTGTTGTTGTTGTAGTTGTTGTTGTGGTTGTTGAAGCTGTATGCTGCTACTGACACATTTCATTAGATTGGACACACGCAATGTGTCTGTGTGTGTCCGTGTATGTGTGTGTGTTTGTGTGTATTGACAGCATATAAATTGAGGGAGCGCTGCTTGAGCTTGACATAACGCATTTCATATGCCAAGTTATAGGTCCAGTGGCGTAGATAGGGGGGATAGAGGGGGTTAATAGTGCATCTATCTGATACTAGATTGAATATACTCTTTAGAAAGTTACAAATTGCAGCGGTTTAAAATTAATTTTGATATTAGAATTTCGTAAAGATAACCATTACTTACAGCGGAGCGGACAGACTTTAAAGAGTTTTAACTTGGGAACTATTAGACATAATTATATGATTCAATTTGTTAAGTATTTTTTGAGAAATCAGGAGACCTGATCCGGCCTATCGCCAAGGTTGCGGTACTAACCGGCTTAGAAACTGTGTGTTCAGGGTGGCCCGGGATGTTGAGGAACAAATGCTGCATTGCGCGCCGATTATAGAATCCCTCTGATTTTTCTCATTACTTTGTCAATTTTCCATAATCGATAGTTTTAGGCAATAAGTTATTAATACACACCATAAACAAAAAATGGCATTGGTTAAAAATATAAAAAACTGTGTTTTAATAACTTTGACGTCTTCTACCGGCTAAAATACGAACGTGTATATACCTTTCATTATAAACTAAATTTTAAATTCAATTTTGAACATTTTTCGCCTTGGAAATTTATGTGTACGACTTTTTGGATTTGAGATAAATGGGCTCAAACATATATCAAAATATCCGAAAAACCAACGGGGGGAACAGGTCACAATTTTAGTTTTAGACATTTTGGATGGTCCTTAACACATAAAGTAAGAGGAATTCCAGCCGGCAATATTTTCGGGGTCAACCCCTTTTTTGTCTGTTATCCTTCACTTATTTTGTACCATACAATGTACATTCTAACAAAAAAGTTTCTTGCATTTCTAAATAAAACGCAAAATAGTTAATCTTCTTTAATATATATATGGTCTTCTTCAAAATATGCCCCTTCTGAAGCAATACGCATATGCCAAGGCTTCTTCCAAACTTCGAAACATTTTTTATAGGCGTTGAATGGGATGGCGTTCAGTTCTCTCATCGCATTCTGTTTTACGGTCGGTATGCAGTCAAAACAAGTTCCCTAGAGTGGCAATTTTAGTTTTGGAAAGAGGAAAAAGTCACACAGGGCCAGATCTGGACTGTATGGTCGATGGTATTTTTGGAGTGTTTTGCCTTAAATGCGTTCCCAAATTTGGCTCGATGCGATGGCTCGTTATCGTCGCGTCAAATCCCCGAATTGTCTGCCCACAATTCCGGCTGAATATGACGGATCCGTTTACACAAACGCCTCAAAGTAGTCACATAATACTACTTATTAGCCGTTTGTCCCTCTGGAACGCATTCATGATGCACCATACCACGAGTATTCGAATAATATAAATCCCGGAAACGTTTTTGTATGTTTAAAATTAATATCCACAAACATCTAATTCCTCACTTCAGATATCGAATAAATCAATTTTAAATAAATAAATAAAGGATAACTAAAGTTTCTTGAGTTAAATTAAGTACAATTCCATTTATTACATTTTTTCTCGATTGAAAATTTTGCAGCCTATAACTTGAAAGATTTTGGTAAACGTCTCGTTAACATTATATAGTGATAAAAACAAATAAAATCTTAAATCCACATTTTTGCATGCTGGATTTTAATTATCTTCTTAAAATGAGATCAAAAAATCGTAAAATAAAGCCAAAAAATCCTAAAATAAGATCAAAAAATCTGAATATAAGTTTAAAACTCTGGAACTGAGAAATTAAAGTTTTACATCAAGATCCGAATTTTTAAACTGAAAATAAAAAAAGATTTCGATATTTTTGCATCCATTTGGTTAAAATTTTTTGATCAAAATATCTTGAAATCATATTGAAATCAAAATTTTTTTATTATTGATTTAAACTTTTAAATCGAATCTTTTAAAAAATCTAAAAATAAGACCAAAAAAATCTCTAATTAAGGTACAAATTCTTTAACTAAGAAAGAAAGTTAAGATTCGTATAATTTATTAATAATTACGTCACAAAATCTAAAAATAAGATCAAACATTTTGAAACAAGTTTAAAATTCTTGAACTAAGCAATTATAGTTTTATATAAAGATCCGATCTTGCTATATTTTTGTAGCCATTGGGTCAAGAATTCATGATCAAAATACCTTGAAATCGGACGGGCTTTTTTTCATTAAAAAAGTAGCAAAAAATACACTTATACTGATTCGAAAATGTTACCTTACAAAAATATACCTATCAAGGGGGCTCCGCACCCTACATGCTTTGCAAGCCAACCTCTGTGCGTTCTTCTTTATTCAATAAAGATCAGATGGACGTAAAATACTTTTTTATATAAATACTACGTGGCTTCGCTTCCTGCGTGCTTTGCAAGCCAATACTAAAGAAGACCATATTTCTCTTTTAATTTAGATCATGCTGACCATAACGTTTCCGTAATCTTTAAACCATTGTTATTCGCGAGATTTTGAGTTCGAAAAATCCATATTTGACATTTATTTTGATTTTTAAGAGTTTCCAGAGGGCGTATTTTTTTTATTTTTCCCGTAAAGAAACGTTTTTTAATGGAATTTTGTTTTTTTCCTTAAAAACGTAAGTAATACAAAAAACCTATAATTTAAAAGTGGTTGGGATAAAATCTGTAGACGCATTGTCACCTTGAAAAATTACGAACTATTTTTGGGGCTATTCTTTTATATATGTATATAGATTAAAAAATAGGCTAATTTCGCCTAATTATAAGCTATTTTATTAAATTCTAGTTCAATAAGATTTACTTTAAGCATTAGACATTAATTCAGATAAAAGATTTTCACAAGAGTTCAAAAAAGGCCATAGAGAAATTCATTAATTTAAAAAAAAAAACATTTTTCATTTCATTTCAAGAGGCTGAAAAATTAAAATTTGGGGACGATGTTCTGCGTGTAAAGGCAGACAAGAGCTGCCATTTTGAATTTCGTCAAAATAAAAATGTCCAATTGTTCTACAATAAAAATCACTTTTAACAATCAAAACATGAAATTTGTTATCCTTTCATTATGCCACAAGTAATTCTTAAACTTCACCATCTTCTTGGTCAAATTTGAAAGAGCCATCCCTTAAGTAAACAATAAAGCATTTCTACAATTTACAATTCTTAGAAAAACAAAAAATTAATTAAACGCAATAAAATAAAATATGGAGATGACTTTAACAATAAAACTCATAAATTCTGCATCAAATATTTTCTTCAATATACAAAATGTTACGGCAGGTCTACTTTTTGTTCCACTGCATTGTAAATAGAATAGAATTTATAAGTCCTTATAATCCGCAAAGAGCTGTTTCTAGTCCAGACGCTGTTGTTTCTGAGAATAAAAGCTTCTTTGTTGGTAATAAAGTCTTTCACAGAAAAAAATTATCTTTTGACAGAATAAGAGGATTTTTACAGTTTTTAAGCTTTCTACTCTTAATATCTTAATAAATCAGCTTTTTGATAAGAAATTTTCATAAAATTAGTACAACCTCGCAGAGTAACTTAGAATATAATTTCCACTTCTTTTTTCTAAGAACCTCTACAAGCCCCTTCTATAATCAACCTACGCCACTGTTTGCTGGCTTTAGTTTTACTTCTTGTTGTTGTTCTTTTTGTAGTGCGTTAGACACTTTCAGGCAAAAGTCATTTGCACTTATGTGGCCAACACAGCCCGGGCTATAAATTATAATGCCTAATAAAAGCAAACACCTATGGAACAAACTCCAAAGCATTTTCATTTTTATCAAAATCGCAAGCAAAGCCGTCAAATCTCATAGGGATTTATTTTTATGCATATAGCATAATAAGCTTGGCCAAAACAAAAATATGCCGCCAGCTGTTGGCCAAAAAGAAAGAAAGCGTTAAGAAATCCAACCGACGCGATTCGTAGCATACTTTGCGGCAAATCAAAATGTTTACACAGCAAAGAGGCACAACCATAACAAGTCAAGCCAAGCCAAGAAAGGGCTTAAGAGTCTTTCAAGGAGCAACGTAAAAGAGAGCAGAGTATGAGAGCTAAGCATATATAAACATATAAACATAGATGTCGACTTATATACATATTTATTTATAGAGCACTCTGTAGACGTACCGAAAGTGAGCAGCAAACAAATCACAAAAAGGCGGCTACTAATCCACATGTTTTTCTCTGTTTTGATTTACTTAACGCAGATGTTTATGGAGCAGACGAGATTTTTTTTGTTTATACTCGGAAGATTTGTGACTTTCGGTTTGAATTGAGTTGATTTTTGTAGCGGGCTTTAAAATGAATTAATTTTTATTTCATTTTTGACATAAAGCGTTCGACGTTCTTATTGAAGTAGTGGAATTTAAAGTGATTTTGTTGCAATATTTTACATGAGCTTTTTAATACTTTTTTTGAATTCCTTTTTTTTAACTGAGCTTTTATTTAACAAAATTAAAATTTTTGGCACATTTTTGTTTTTTTTGCTAAAAATTCTTTGCACTTTACGCTCCTTAATTTTATTTTTAAAAATTTTTGGTTACTTTTGATTTAAATGCTTTTAATTTCTTTTGATTTCATAAGATTCATTTGTTATTTTTGGCAGCGCCTGTTAGCAGCGACCGGCTTCAAAGCCGCCTCTCACGCACACACGACAAAACCGACGCATTTGTTTAAAGGATATTTTTCTTGCGCCTAGACAACTTAACGCTTGCACGGACCAAACAAAACTGCACGAGATTCTAACAAACTGCCAGCGTCTAAGGCATGTAAACATTTGGCGCTCTTAAGCTAAGCTTCGGCGCTCTTAGCTGGCGCTCTCTTGCTTGGCCGCACTCTCACTCACGCACGCACATACACACGCACACGCTCGCACACACTGTTAACGTCGTTCAAACGAAGTTTAGCGCCTGTTCCAGCATTTTCCCTTTTTTTCTTCCAAGCGCTTAAGCCGTGCGTATCCTACGAGCCTCGAACAGCAACTGACTCAACTGGCAGCCGTTTGGCCAAGCCATGGTCATGATTTTTGCGCTCTACGCTTTGCTGTGGTGTTTCGTTAGCCGGCCGCAATGGGCAGCACTGGCGTTGACGCAGGCGCAGTGTGACCGTATTGCGTTTTGTTGTCTGTGGTTAGGTACGGAAGCAGGCCAGCTGTGTTTACTGGACTCATCAGCAGCGGAGCTACTGTATCTGTATCTCTGTATCTGACGGCTGGCTCATTGTTTAATGTTTCAATTATTTGCAGCTCCATGCTCCACAATCTGTCTAGCTGTCTATGCCTCTCCTTCTCTCTTTCTTTGTGTCTCTCCATGTTTCGTTTGACTCACGCACGTGCCGGCCGGTTGGTCGCATATCAAGTGGCTTAGTTTTTATGTGCGTAGTCAAACTCACATTTTGTTAATAAGAGACAGTGGCGTAGAAAAAGGGGTTTAAGGCTCCATATGTTAATGCACATTATAGATGGGGAGTTTTAATAAGTTTAATAAGTCGGACTACTGTCATGAGGCCCTATGCTCCACAAGGAGATTAAGCACAAAAACTTCTCTCATTCTCGACTCCCAGTGGAGCATAGGTCCTCGACCATCCTCTTGTAGCGAACTCTATTACGGTATTCACGGCAGATATCATTCCATGAGTAGCTGGAGGCTTGTAGTACATGATTCTCAATGTTTTTGTGACGACCACTCCCCTGTGGGTTCTAATGAAGCGCCTATCGAGCGAGGTTCTCCAGAGGGTATGTCGTACTTGTCTCATCCTTGACTCCCAGTGGAGCATAGGTCCTCGACCATCCTCTTGTAACGAACTATATTATGGAATTTACGGCAGATATCATTCCATGAGTAGCTGGCGGCTTGTAGTTCATGATCAATAGATCCTCTTCATGTTTTTGCTTGCCCACCAATGCGACGATCTCTCCCCTGAGGCTTCCAACGAAGTGTCTGTCGAGCGAGGTTCTTGTTGGATCTCCAGAGGAGTTGCCCAATCCATCACCGATTACGCTAGCATACTTCTACTGACGCAGGTTTCTGTTTAGTTACAATCCAGAGATCTACATTACTAATACTTTACTTTTTTAGAGTCAGTCGTACAAACGGTTTAAATTCAAAAACCTACATATCGTACAGCATTGGGAACTAGCGTTTTCATCACCTCTGTAATCGACCCTTGGAACCATCTCGATGATTTCAGGACTCGCAATATCAACTGACCAGCCCATTGAAGCTCTACATATATATGTAGAGTAGGTCGTACAAGCGATTTAAATTCAAAAAGCAGGAAACCTTACAGCATTGGGAACTTGCGATTCATCACTATTTCCTTCGACTTCGTAGTAACAACCCTTGGAACCGTCTCGATGCTTCCAGGAGTCGTATTACCAACTGACCAGTCCAATGAAGCTCTTTCACAGAAATGTAGCTCATTGAACTTTCGTCCAAAAATTGCCTTAACCCCAACTCCTGCTTACCACGCCAATGTCCCCCCCCCCAGTGCTGTTGGCCAAAAATTAACTTGGCCGCATATATTAAGCATCAACGCAATATTCCGTGCACATTTCAACAGCTTCAATATATTTACATAATTCACTTGAATTACACAAACAATTTTACACTTTTACCAAGGCTCAAATAGTATCCTAGCACTTGTCTCTGCATAAATTTTCGGGAAGCTGGAAAATTTTCTTCTATGTCGTTTTGGCGCACTTGTTTAATGTGCCTTTGGGGAAATTAATTTGAGACCAAACGAAAAAATGATAAATGAAACTGACTGAACTGTAGCAGCCACAAAGAGGCACAGCTGTAAAGGTGCCAAAATTTTATAATTGCAGACGCAGACCCTACCCGCCCTCACCCTTCAACCACCACCCTGGCACCCCTTCTCCACTTGGCCAACATCAAGCTAATTTGTGCGCGTGAGCATGTTAAAACACGTCTAAAATGCGGCAAACAAACCGCAGCCAAAAACAATGGGAGCCGAATAAGCGACTGCTGTTGACATACTTTGGCATACATTAGCTCCAAGGACAACCAACAACAAATACTACGACAACAACAATAAAACATAACAAGCCCAAACGTGTTTGTTTGCCAAATTTATTTCTGTTGTTTGTTGGTAAGTGAAACCTGCATACTAACGCAATATACGTGGCAACACACAGATACGCACAGATACTCACACACACTCGCAGGCACTCGTTTATTTCCCACATGGCCAACAAAGTGCGCCAAACCGACCAAACAACAACAACAACAACAACAACAACAACAACAACAACGAGAACATGAGCTCCAAAGCATTTGGCGCCGTTTGAAAATAACAGCAACGTGTCTGCGAAGTATTTTAAGACAACGTTTATAAGAAACTTATCGTGACAAAAAAGTCGTGAGTGAAAATATGATGTCTATTATCGTGAGAGCTGATTGGGAAGTTGGTGTTTGGTTTTTCAACTATACTGAGAAAAATTGGGAATGTTAAAGTTAAGTTCGAAAGAGATAGTTTTAGAGTTTTCTATATCGTGAAAAAATTTTTATTTAAGTATTAAGCATTTTAAAAGGAGTTATGACAACGTTTATAAGATGCTTATCGTGACAAAAAATATGGGAATATAATTTTTACTATCGTGGCGGATAATGGTTAAGTTGGTGTTTGTTTTGGCACCTACACTGTAAAAATTTATGGTTGCTTATCGTGATAAAAATTCGTGAGTAATTATGATGCTTACTATCGTGACAGCTGATAGCTTACTCGGTATTTATTTTTTCCTATCAACACAGAAAAAATAATGATTGCTTTTATTCAAGCTTAGAATTAAATAGATTTCAGAATTTTCCATCTTCTGAAAAATTGATTTTAGCATCTTGAAAGGAATTATAAAACTCTTAAGATATTATTTATTATAGGTACTTAATTTAAAAATCAAGTACTTAATTTTAACATATTCGTGCTTGGTTTAATACCAAATTCAAAATGTACTTGATTTTTTTCCCAGTGTATTCCCAAACTTATTCTTCAAACAAAGGACAGATCAAAAATCTTAAAATGCATAAATTATTTGTGAGCATTTATCATTCACCAGAGTTACCAGACATTTGCAATTATTTTCAAGCTATTACAAAATGGCAAATAAATAACTGTTGACGCATCTGGAGAAGATACGGCAAAAGTAAATTTATACGGTTTTTTGGATTTGTTTATGTAGATATATAGATATGTATTTATATAGCCTTGTATATATCATACTATACGAATATTCAGTGCAATGAATATATAATATGATCTATATATTACTCTGCAATACTGTATGATAACCAATTCTTGATACTATAGCAAAAGTGGTTGGAGCTCAACCCCTTAGGTTACGTTAGGTAGAATAGGCAGATGAGATAGTGGCTGAGATCACTCAGAGACCATGGAGGGTCTATTGTGTTGCCTATTTTTGAGAGAGGGAGGAAAGGAATTCAAGAAAGATAGGGATTGTCGAGGAGGATCGAAAACTGTAGCATGATCCCTAATCGCCGTGAGTCTCTCATGTTGCAGAACCATTTTGGGGATTCGAATGATTACCTCTTTCTTGAATTCGAAT
Source organism: Chymomyza amoena (assembly GCA_037043745.1). Taxonomy (NCBI): domain Eukaryota; kingdom Metazoa; phylum Arthropoda; class Insecta; order Diptera; family Drosophilidae; genus Chymomyza; species Chymomyza amoena. The sequence goes on from JBAMAX010002936.1 coordinate 88,303, forward strand.
GTGAATAACTTCAAAAAGATTTTTAACGAAATTAAACACTATTCGAGATATCGATCTTCTAGATTTTTCTTCTTTGGTTAAATATACATATAAGGTAAAAAACATTAATTTATTTCCATTAAGATATTAACTTTTTTAAAACAGTTTCCAATATGTGCCCTATCACATGCACTGGGAGCCTTAAGAAAAAGCTACAGTCAAAAATATGTTCCCAAAATCCCAAAATTACAAAAAAGTCTTAGACACTTGAAAAGAAATGATCGATATCATGTTTTATTCAGCCCACCTTGTACGCCTTAAATCTAAGAAATTAATCTTTTGAGTTTCTTATAGCCATAAAGAGCTATTCGTCATTATTAATAAAAAGTGAATTCTGACCACTTCGATTGTATCCGTCAATGCCTAACAAAACACCGATATAGTATTCCCTACCTTCATATAGATGTTCTTTGATTCATACTTTTTTAGTTGTCAGAAACTTCCAAATTTTTTTTCTTGGTTCTTTAATCGAAGGATCATTGTTGTATTTTACTCCTGAAAATTTAAATAATTGACTATATACGTTTGAAACTAACATATTGATAGAGTGTGATAAAACTTTATTCTTTGTTCATTTTAAAACAAATCAATATATTACTTCAACTGCAACAGATAATTTTTTTGTTCATATTGAACGATTATACTTTAACTTTCGTTAAAATATCCACCTCTAGCTTTCAGCACTTTTGCGATGATTCGAGGCATTCTGTAAACAAGTTCTTCAGGAACTGTTGGTTCCAGCTGTTTCCAGCAATCCAAACAGTTTTATTCGAAGACAGACACTGTTTTCGCCACTCCATGATTTTGCAGAAAGGATTTGCAGAGTTAGGATGAGTGTTTTGGATCGTTGTCTTATTGGTTTATTAATGAATTTATGATTGCTGATTCAATATACTTATTCGATCCATTTTAAAACACGCTTGAAGCTCGTTTTGAGTTCGCTAATCAATTTCTAAAGTGTCCGAAAACTTTCTCCCGGCAGTGTATGTAGTTGGTTTTTTCGATTGAAATTAAAAATGCTTCAAATTGATGGTAGTTAATCTCTTTATCAAATAAAGCTAAAATATGTACCAAAGGTCGATCCGAATATCTGCTCAAAGGCAAAATTAGGAATGTTTTTTATTTGCTACCATACCCCCAAACTTCATTAACACCTTGCCTTCTACCTTTCGTAATAATATTATCGCACAAACAGCTGTCTTATAAACATACTCAACCTATGAGATACATCCATATGCGTACGTGTGTCTGCTTGCGAGCCTGTGTGCGTGCGTGTGTGTGTCAGTGTGTGTGTGTTGACGGTGTTGCTGGCGTTGTTACTAATGACAACGAGGCGGCGCGCATCAACGACGACGACACCAAAAAGTCATTGACTCATTGAGTTTTGTGGCAACAAACGTTAGAGCAGCAAAACGCCTACATCTCCAACCCCGCCTTCTTTCTGCGCTGCACGAATTGTCCTTAACAAACCTCCGCCCCACCCCGAAACCCCCCACCGTTTCAAGGCTCAAGCACCGTGTCGGTTGTTTGTTTGTTGGTTACTCGACTCACTGGCTGCCACTGACTCTGGAAAGGACTCGAGGCCCAACTGTTGGGGTTCACCAGGCAGGCAGCTGCCAGTTTTGGCGTTTAGCTCTTTTGCTGGCAGTTGGTTGCATGCGTCTCCTGTTGCCTTGTGCGTGTCCACACGTAGCCAACATCAACGACAACAACAACAACAACAAAACCTTGGCTCGTTCTCTTCCTCCGCTCTGGGCAGCTAGCATAAATGCTCTCTGCCACAGACACTCTGCTCTTCCTTTCTGTCATCATTAAACACTGTCAGGCTGTGTGCATTGTGACAGTAACAGCAGGAAGAACAGCAGCGGCAACATTGCCTTGGCACTTTTAGGCCTATTTGGGATCAGTTGGTAGGAGGACTAAAAGCAGAGCTAACAAAATGTTGGAAAGGTGCTGTTTAAACGTCAAATGAGGAAAATATAATCGCAGAAATTAAGTTCTGAAACAATAAATGTCATTTGGGAAAAAGGAGTCGCCCAGACGTTGTTGAGATCAGTGAGAAGAAAAAATCATGGGATTTCGGAATGCGTGTGGTCCGGATGCGGCCCAATGCCCCACTAGGGGAAACGGAATCTAAGAAGATGGTCTGATGCAAATGATGGGAATCAAAATTGGTTTCCCCAGCTGCTATGATCTCTAAAATAAAGATGCACGAACAAACAAAGGACATGGCTTTATCGATGCTAAGACGGACCAATGCAAATTTTTGGTCGTCTTTTCGTTGTTGGGATCATTAAAAAGAAATGGAAAAGGAATTTTAGAGGCGTATGGTCCGAGTGCGACCCTATGCCCTCTTGGGGAAAAGGAATCGTGAAGATGGTATGGATAAATGTTAGAAATTAAAAAAAAATGTTGTGTACCTAGCTATTATGATCTCTAAAGTGAAGGTGGATGAACGAAACAAACGAAACTTTATTTTTTGGTAGTCCTAAATGAATTGAATTTTACGAATACAAGGTAATCATAGACGCTATTTGTCCAAGAAAATCTCTATTAATTCAAGACACCGTGGCTCGGATTCGGCTATAAACTGTAGGTTGCAGTTCTCTTCGAAAAGTTATTAATAGAGATCCCTAATGCTCCGCCCAGAGGCGACTGGCCAAATAGTCAGTCAGGTCTTTCCGACTTCCGGACCACTGCATCGTTTTTCAAGCAGAGATCCTAGCCATTAACGAGGCTTTGATCTGCTTGCGAAGCACCGGCCTGGAATCCGGTGCGATAAACATATTTTCTGATAACCAAGCAGCTTCGAACACTATCTTCACCTTGATGACAGTCAACAACTGCCGCAAATCTATTCAAGGATGGCACAGCAGTTTGTTGTTAGCCTGATTTGGGTGCAAGGACACCAAAATATTACAGGCAACGAAATAGCAGATGAATAGGCCAGACAGTGCATGACCTCTACCCTCCTGGACTGGACACTGGCTTGTCGGAACACATGGAACCAGAATGAATGTTCCGAGCCGTGACTTTTGCAGAAGCTGCAAGGACGCAGAATAAATTGAATCAGTAGAATACTTGTTCTGTTTCTGTGAAGCTCTTGGTAGACGTAGAAATAAGCATCTGAGAAATTACTTCCTTCATAACCTAGCTGAGCTAGCATCTACATATCCGAGGATGATTACTAGCTCCATAGTGGCAACGGGATGGGAATCCTTCTAGCGGGGCTATTTCAGTAGAAGGAAGAAGAGAAGGGATTTCTGCGGTACTTTGGGCGTACAGGTACTCAACCTAAATAAATTTTGAATATATTTAAAAAGTATTATAACAAAACTTAACTCAGATGTACAAAGTAACTGCCACATTAATATTTTATTGAAAAATGCATCTTGCGGGTTGGTCTTTTATATGTGGAGCCTATAAAAATTATCCTTTCCGTACCAACTTCCCTGCTGACCTGCATTCTCTCTATCTCACTTTTTAATGCACAACTGTCAAATTAAGCTTAGATGTGGGATCTCTCCCATGAGTTCTTGAAATGAATACCACTAATATTGCTTGGGGGCTGTTGTCAACCCCATTTTATAAATCTACATAACAATTATTATTGTTATATATATATATATATATATATATATTAAAAACAATAACGGCAAAAATGTATATAATTCCAACAATGCGTTGGCAGCTGCTAAACTAGTTGCAACAACTGGCTGGACACACAGAGAGCCAGAGAGAAAGAGAGAGAGAGAGATCTAGGCATGGCCATTTGCATTGGACTTATCTCAGTGGCATGTTGCAGTTGCAAGTTGCCAAGTTGCTGTTGTTCTTGTTGCTGTTGTTGCTTTTGTTGTGACTATTGTTGTTGTTGGCATTTATGCGCCTGTTTCGTTCTATGTAGGTCAACATTTGCACACTGACTGACGTCAACATGGCCGTTTCCGTTTCCCGTGTTTGTGTCGCACAACAACAACGAAAGCAACAAAGGCGGCTTTGTTGTTGTTGTTGCTGTTCCTGTTGTGGACTTGTCATAGTCATTATTATTGTTGTTATTGCTCCTGCTGCCTTTGCATAACACGCAGCTGACCAGCCTGCCCGGCCCATCCAATTGCATACACACACACAAACCAACAAACGCATGCACTGAGCGAAAAAGTCGATGGAGAAGATGCTAAAATGATTACTAAAGGTGATAAGAAAGTGTTTAAAATGCATCTTATATTAGCTGGCTGCGGTCCTATCTAATTGAATTTTTCCATAATTTTTTCCTTGACTAGAAAGAAATAGATAGAAGACAATCAAAAAACAACGTCTCTGTGCAGCAGGGAATAAAGTCGTTGCGAACTACGGTCACAGCAAAGTTGCAGGGGTAACGTGCAAGAGCACGGACTTTATGACCCCAGTATGTTGTTGTTGTGTCCTTTATCTCCTTGTGGAGCATAGGGCCCAGAAAGTAGCCCCAATAAGTAACCCCAGTAAGTAACTTCTCCAAAAAACGTACTCTAATGGGACCAGATGACTCAAAATTCGGCATGGACCAACAAGCCATAAAGATTTTTACAGACGGATTTAAAATGGTACGATATATTGTATAGACCCACCCTTGGAGGTATATTTCACCGGACCACCGTAGCATCTTCCAGGCGGAGGTGTTCGCCGCAGAACTAGCGCGTATCCAAGAGCAGAGCCGAATATATTCGTTGATATTCAAGGGTCAATAAAATCCATGCTAGCTTTCGGAATCAATTCCCAAAGATATACCGGCAAACAGGGAGACAATAGATGAACTAAGCACCCATAAGGATGTGTGTTTCATGTGGGTTTCCAGCCACCAGGGCAGTGATAGAATGAGATAGCTGACAGGCTCGAAAAGGAAGGTGCTGTATCAAGGCAACCATTACTTGATGATCTTAAGATTCTATGTAGGACGATTTACCACAAAGCAGAAGAAGACTCTGTAATTAGATACTATAGAAGGCGGTATAACACAACGAACTGCAAGGTAGCTCGCACTATGTGCAAGAAAATCAATAACAGACTACTAGTCCAGTATATTCCGGAACTCCCAAGAAGAGACTCTAGACTGATAGTGGGCATACTCACTGGTTATTGCCTGACCGTAGCCCACGCTAAGAAGGTAGGCTTTACCAAAATGAATGCAAGAAGTGTAGGGAAATAGAGGCTAAAGAGACTCTGGTGCAGCTCATCTGCCGCTGTCCCGCCTTATGGGCATCAAGACATAAGTATCTAGGAAAACCCTGGGTTACCTCATTGGAAGAGACAGCCGACAGGGCACCTCAAATGCTGTTGACGTTCGCCAAGCATACGCGCATACTCGACGACTAACGTGCATTGTACAAAAACCGCTTCCTTCGGATCAACTAAGGACTATGCAGTCTCCTTTCAGGGGTCAACCGCTGTAACCTAACCTAATCATGCGAAAATTTCGAAAGGTATTTCTATTTACTTATAAAAAATTTGATTTCTTAAAATCTATTTCGCAAATCTCGGGACAAATTCAATAGATTTTCAACCAGTTCATGAATTGCGATAAGCAGAAACTTTCATATAACCTCTAATAAATATTTCTGAAATTTAGCTTTTATTTTAAATTCTATTTTCACACAACTTTGGAACAAATAAGATAGATTTTCAAGCAGTTCATGTATTTTGATTAAATATAAATTTTTATATAACCTCTAATAAAGATTTCGAAAGTTCGGATTTTATTTTAGATTCTACATATTTTATGGACGAATATTTTCTATTCAAAGCCAGCAACAAAAAGAGAACTCGGCTGTATAAATAACAATAAATTGAACAAAACATATAACAAATTTGTTCTTTGTTTGTTTCAGTGTCAGCAAACCCACACAAACACAAACACACTCGCACACACAATCACACACTCACACACACTCGCACCTCAAACAAATGCATTGGTCCAATTGCAATTGCAGCTGCTGCTCTGCTCTCGGCCGCAGTCGCTGTTGACAGAGAGCTGCCCAACCGCGCTGCGGCGTCGCTGCTACGTCGTATATGAATAATTGTACCATATATGCACTTCACGTATACTACTATATATCCATACATATATGCATACAATACATATATGGAATATTTCAATTTTTTTTTATTGTCGCTTCTTTTACTTTGTAGTATTGATTTTCATTTTTACGCGTTTTACACTCGCCTAGGCGAAATGTTTTTGTCATTGACATGGCCAACAAGCATTTTGTAGCATACTTTTTTGGGCGTTGTCCGCGTGCATTGCACTTAATTGGTGTACACACACACACACACGGACAGACTCACACGCACAGACACACACACACTTACATATACAAGTGCATATATATTTTTTACATGCGGCAATTTAAAGTGTTCCCGTTTCAAGCCTCTTTAACTTTTCACATGACTGACTCATATACGAAAAACCGCCGTTTTCCGCTGCACTTGAAAAATGCACTTGCCACTTTGGCTGCAACATTTTTTCTCCTCTTTTTTTTGCTACTTTTTAAATGAATGTGGCAACTCTTGCACTTTGACAGCTTGCAGCAGTCGTCAGCATAATTGCAGCCTTGAGGTTTTTTCCTGCAACATTTTGATTGTTTATTGATTTTTGTTGTTGTTAATGCATTTCAACATTTCTGTTAATGACTTTGCCAAGTTGTTGTTACTTCATTAATGTCAACCATTAAAAAAAAAAACAGAAACTCTCGCATTTCAAAATGTTGCACTGAACCGCATGTTGCAAAATACTCAAGCATGCTTGAGCTGGAGAAATCTACTTGGGACTTATGAGCTAAAAAGATTTCAATATACTGATAGCCAAAAAGAAAACTCTTCAGCTCAGACAATTTTATTGAGTTGGCTGTCAAAGGAGGCGGGAGCGACATGATTTTTTTTTTGTCCACCTGACTAGAAGATGCTCTGAGTTCAGATGGCACAAAGGTAGTGACATGTTTTTTTATTTTCCTGTCAGACTTGCAGAGGTCAGAAATTTTTGGGACATTTTTTGAATTCAATTAGAATTGACTTTAAGTATCTGCCAGAATAATGTCATTTTGAGAGTATTGGAAAAGCCTTTACAGAATTACTCTCACTTTTCTTTATGAAACCAATCAACAATTTGCAATCCGTTTTTTGTTTGAACATGAAATAGGTTACTTTGCTCTTATTTTTATCAAAATATTCCAGTTATTCAATCAGACCGGTTGAACATTTTCTGGGTAACCCTGGAGGAAGAACCTTATACAGTCTAGCATTAAGCTCGAGCAACAAGAAGATAATCTATTGGAATCATCAGAAGAGTAGGTATCATAAGTTTGTGTCGTAAAGAATTTAAAGGAAAAATTTACGAAAATATAGGGTGGGCCATCTGCTGGTTTGTATTGTTAAGTACTCATAAGTGTCATTAACACCCAAACCACCGTAAGGGTGGTAGAGATGCCAATGCACCATTTTCCGTATTAATCACGTACATTTTTGAAGCATTTTTTCTGATATTTTTTTTAAATTTAAAAATACTAACTAATTTCACCCATTTTAATCATTTATATGCATTCTGACTTTAAACAAATATTTAAAAAAATTGCAAACAAACTTTGTGGAAACTCCAAATGTCAATGGTGGATCTCAGTTCCATCTCAATGATGGGATCAATTGCATTAAATTCTCTTTGAAAAACAAAAGCCATAAAATTTCGTATAAAAGTTACCCCTATTGTAATGATAGCACCTTTAAAGGTAGCCTGAGTTATAGTGACTAATAAGCATAAATCCTTGGAATAGAAAGAAGATAACCTTAAATCTTGATTCCCTCTTAAAAGTTAAAACAATCGATTAATAGTCTTTGCGTAAATATGCACTTTGAAGTGAAGAACCCCGCCTTAAAATGAAATGCTAGATACGCACCTGGTCATCATCATTTATAGCATCACAACTCTAGGTGGGTCAAAGCTTCCTTCACGACGCCCCTCCATATCACCCGATCCATTGCTTGGACTTCATAGTTTTCGGACATTAATTTGACTCAGATACTGCTAGCCCCGCCTCCATCCTTACGGTCTTTTTTTTACCCTCTTGCTTGCATTCCATATTGTCGCCCTTTCAGAATTAAATTTAGTCTGGAGATATCATCTATGCGCACTACATTCTCGATCCACCACAGGCGCTGGGACTTGATAAAACGTTTCATTATTTACTAATTCATCGAGCTCTGAGTTATAGCGCATTCTATAGATGTTTCGTAAGTTCTCCATAGAATCTTTCTCTCAAATGCTGATAACTGCTTAAAATCAGCTTTACGGAGAATCGTATACCTCGCAGCCGTATGTCAAGGCGGGTCGAACGTGCGTTTTATAGATCTTCAGTTTTGTATCTCGATAGATTAGTTTAGATTTAATTATTTTGATGTATGAAAAATAGCATCTATTTGCTGCGATGACTCTCTCTTTAATTGCGCATATCGAGTCACAAGAGCTCGAGAACAAAATTTCTACGTATTTATAAGATGTGACTGATTGAAAGCTAAAGGGATCAATTCTCAGGTATTGAGGCTGGCGTGAACTTATGGATCTATTCCTTTCGTTTGATTTATCTGCAGCCCGAGTTTGTTAACTAGTTCATGGATTGATACAAACACGTTCTTGACTTTGTTTAGGCTGCTCGCAAGAATCGCGCTATCCTTGGCGAATGCACAGATTTGTGATGAATTTTAGAGAAATGTTTTGCCTTCATTTTGCTTCTTTTATGGCGAAGTGTAACATCATCTTAATTATAACTGTGGACAGAGCATCCCATTGTTCAACTCCTGTCTTTACCAAGAAGACCTTAGAGAGCTGGCCTTGGATTAAGACTTTCGCTGATAGTTTGAGAGAGGAGCGCTTACTATTCTCGTTAATTTTGCTGGAGTTCCAAGGCTTTGGAACACATACGGGATTTTATCTCTTTTGATTGAATCGAAAGCCTGCTTAAAGCTAATAAATACACAGTGAACAACCCGTCCATATTCCTGGTATTTCTCAAATAATTGACTTAGACCGAAACACTGATTCGTCGTTGATTCCTCACATCGAAAACCGCTCTGATAATTATCAATTTCTTCTGATTTCTTTAGCATACGTTATAATTCTTCCGTAAACTACGTTTGTCAAAAGCTTATATGCCGCATCTAGAGGAGAGATTTCCTTTAATTACTGCAGATTCTTAAGATTAATAAACTGGAAAGATGATAGTGAGCACTTGTTTGGTATCATTTCTTTTTCTTTGTCCCATATCTCTATAACGAGAGTGTGCAGGAAGTTGTACAGAGCTGGTCTCCTCTTTCAGGAGCTCAGTTTTAAAAGACTCCTCACCTCGCACTATGTTATTTTTGAGCTTATGCAGCGCAGTGCAAATTTTCTCAAAGCTTGATGTCTAAGGAGATGCTAAATATTTTAGAGATTATTTTTGTGAAGAAAAATCATCAGACTATTCTTGAAATGTTTCAGGAGTGGGATTTTATATCTGAAGCTTGTTTCTTGCTTCACGTATGTAGCTATAGAGTTTTTCCATAATGCAAACTCTGCAACTTCAACGTTTTCTAGCAATAAATCAGAGTTATGCTTTCCAAATTCAGATTTTCTAGTCTTTAGATCCAAACCCTTCTAAAGTATACACACTCCTAACTGCAACTAATCCAAACACACACTTCTTAAAATGCAATATACTCTACGTATAATCCATTTTATGGACACAGAGTACGGAACAAACTTCCAGGAACACCGCACACACCCCGCACCCCAACCCCTCCCAACTTATGTGTATGACAAGAAAACATGCAAAGAACACAGAACACAACACACAAAAGAAATCACATACATCATTACAATATTTATTTGCGCGCACTCTTGGCCCCTAGGCCGTAGGGCATGGATGCTATTGAAAAACGAGGGGTATCAAAAACAAAAGAAGCTGGAAGGATGCAAACAAGCAGAGGCTGGGAGGTGGGTTGGGGTGAGGTAGAGCAGGAAGCACAAGAATCGCATTTGCATGTAACACGTGAGCTTACAAAGGCGGCATGACATTGTTTGGGGCGCGTCATCAACATGCACACACACTCACACACAAACACACACAGATACGCACGCACACACTCACAGTTGGATGGTTGCATGTTAAGAGAGAAATCAGCATTGGGTTTGGCACACAAATTAAAGTGAGAGTGCAAAGGCGAGGCAAGGAAGGGTTGCTGTTTGACTTGTCCACAAAGACACATACATGGGAAGCAGAGAGAGATCCAGGAGGCAATCCCTATCCATACGCAACATGCCAGCAAGTACGTCAGGAGCATTGATGCTGATGAGTATGACAAATGAATGTGCATGGAAATGGGAATGAGTAGCAGCGCTCTGCTTGCTGGTGACGTCGTCGTCGTCATCATAGATGACTATGACATCACATACGCCTCAGTGCACAAACAAATTATGCAAAATGCATTTACAGCTCTAGGAATCAGCTCTCTACTAACAACAAATATCATAATCTTTTGTAGAGTTGCTGCAAAGTACTCCAAATGTCACTATGCCAGCTGCAACAATGTGTCTTTTTTAGGACTCACTATGTACTCTACATATATGAACTACTCTATGTACAAGGTACATCAAATACAATATTTTAACACATAACCTACAATATATAAAAAACAAATTACATTGCAATCGTTTGCTGTTTATCCAAAGGAAATGGCAAATAGCAAACAATTTGCCAAGTAGTTCGAGAGCATATGAAAGTTCCAAGAAGCATCCCAAAAGTTTTCTTTCCAAGTTTTTGGTTGTACTAACTTGGCAAAGGACTGAGTGCAAACCAAAGCTACGCTTTAAAACTACGCACAAATTGAACTAAAGTTATTCTAAAGACTGTAGGTAGGGGTTGGGTTTGTTTTGGAGCAGATTTTTAAAAAGTTTGTGCTTTTTATTGCTGGGAAATAGAATTAGGTGAAAGCTTCTGGCAACTAAATAAAAAATAGAAATAATTTTTTGGCAACATATTTGCAATCAGAATAAGGAAATTTGTTGTCTGAAGTCTAGCTTTTATGTTATACGAACTTCCTTCAAGGACCACTTAGGGCAGTGTCAGTTGTTTATTAAAAATAGTAAGTTAGATGAAGCAAGTCAGGACTACCGACTATTTCTTACCACGAACCTTGGGATGGGTATAGAATTGTGGGCTTCACTGCAGCTTATTTTGCTCTAAGAGATTGATCTAAGCTATCTATTTGTTTTGCTTGTCCTAGTTGAACCACCTTGAGGAGTGAAAAAACAATAAATGTTACAGGTACTGACTGGGTTTCGTAAGAGGGCAAAAGAACAACAGAAGTCGTGACCATGATAGAGTAACATAAGGTGGTGTCAAAAGCTGCCTATTGTTGCATATTGCGAGAGGGGGCACAAAAGCTTTTTTGCTGAGCAAGTTCTCTTGGCATTGCTTTATAAGTGATATATTCATCTTTGCTCTGACGTAAAGAGACAAAAGGAGAGAGTGAGGTTTCGGAACATAACCTAATTCGACTAAGGTTAAGGTGATTGATTCATTATGAGAGTTGTTACCTTTTAATAAGTTTATATCAGTCTCGGATCCAACTATGTTTTTGTTTTAACTAGTAGTGAAGAGTTGGTTGGATTGTGTTGGTCTATAAGGAAGTTTTGACTTACAACTGCCGTACTCGGGGCTTGACAAACCTTAGATAGTAAATTATTACCGCGTCGACTCTGGGATTATTGCCTTGGGAGTCAAGGAAACAACTATTGTCGGGCTTGTTGAAGAAGGTTGGTATAAAAGGAGTGTTATCCCATAAAATAAATGCCAAACAATAAATATTTTGCTTTTGTAATTTCTTCATTAGTTTTTTCATGCTTTCAGCTGGTAAAGTTTGATGTCTCTAGCTCTTCTGGTATCCAAGATCTAGGCGTTCATACGGATATACGGATGGACGGACCGACGGACATAGCTCAATCGCTATCCGAGATTATGATAAGCATTTTGGTATAAATAACTTGGGATCGGCCACGCCTCCTTCTGACCGTAACATAGGTATAACAAGTAAAAGAACTTTAAAAGGTTCAACCAGGAGGATATATTGAAAGGGGTTAGCTTGAATTACGACCGCGCCCTTGAGGTAACTCCGATTACGTTATATTTATATTATAATGCTGACCCGACAAACGTTGTTTTGTCATATAAATTATTTCTAGGTAATTTTATACAAAATTTCATGAGAATCGGTCTAACCGTTTCGGAGGAGTATGGTAAAAATTAAAAAAAAAAAAATGTTAGGGGTGGACAACCCTTATCACTAAGGGGTATAAAAAATAGATGTTGGCCGATTCTCAGACCTACCAATAGGCACAAAAAATTTCATGAGAATCGGTCCAGCCGTTTCGGAGGAGAATGGGCACTAACATTGTGACACGAGAATTTTATATATAAGATTATATTATATTTTCCAATCTCTCGATTGGCCTTGGTTCAACCCCCCTTGGCTAACTACGCCACTGTTGCAGCATAATTCAGTTTCAATTTGAATAATTTAAACACATTTTCCTTATTTGGGATATTTCTCGAAAATTATTTTATTATTATTTAAAATTTATTTTTCGAAAAGTTTCAAGTTTTGGAATAGCTTATTCCAAATTTACTCTTTTAGACCCTAGGTAGAATATCTTTCTAGGAATGGCCTCAAAAAAGTACCTCTTATCGATTCCTATCATCTTGTGAAAAGCTATCGACTTTTCTTCATTAAAATTAAAGGACAAAGAAAAAAAATACAACAAAAAAAAAGTGTGACTCCTTATACGACCTTAACTTTGGTACACATTCCAGGACTCTTAATACGGGGAACACCTAATGTATATAATTGTCATTCTGGTCATCTCCAATTCACAATACATTATTGTATTCCCTCATAATAGCCACACAAAAAAGCGCAGAATAATCATAATCATACTCTAAGTACCATTTTCAATTACGCAGCAAGGACTGAACCTGCTCCGGTTCCACTTCGAGACACTACAGAAAAAAATGTCGCTTTTATAAACCACATAAAGAACTAATCAACTTATTTATGAACATTTATGATGAACAAAGCGAACGTGCTGAATTGCGTTTTATTTAGAAGCAAAGCTAATACAAAAAAAAAAAAACAATATAAAAAAATAAGGGAAACGAACTAGTCTAAAGGAAAAGTTACTCTGGAGCAGCTAGGTTTAGATACTCTTAGGGGAATAAGATGAGAAGTGCAGCTTTAATGTAGAAAAAATAAAAATGTATAAAATTAAAAGGTTTTTGGTGGATTTTCTTTTGCTAAGCTAAAAGGCCCTAAATGATTTTATTTTATTAAAAAAGTTAAAAAAAATCAACCTTTATTTATGAACCAACCAAAGTAATGAAAAAAATTAATTTTTGACCATACACTCGTAACTTATTTTTTTAAAGCAAAAACGATTCAAATTATTAAAATCAAAAATAGTCAACAATTTGCTGGCGCCATCTAGCGGTAACCTGAAACAGATAACAGGAAGAGAAAAATGATAACGAGGACGATGACAGCTAAAAATTATTTTTGTTAAACAGTTTAGAAAATAGCACTAAACGAAAATAGTCAACAACTTGCTGGCGCCATCTAGCGGTCACCATAATCAGATAAACAAATGATGATTAGGACGATTACAGCTCAAAAATCTTTTTAAGCAGTAAGGTTTAAAAATAGCATTACACAAAAATAGTCGATAACTTGCAGGCGCCATCTAGCGGCCACCATAAGCAGATAACAGATAACATTAATAAATGATGACGAGGACGATGACAGCCGAAAAATTATTTTTGTTAAACAGTTTAGAAAATAGCACTCAACAAAAATAGTCAGCAACTTGCTGGCGCCATCTAGCGGTCACCATAATCAGATAAACAAATGATTATTAGGACGATTACAGCTCAAAATCTTTTTAAACAGTAAGGTAAGCTTGCTGGCGCCATCTAGCGGTCACCATAAGCAGATAACAGATAACATAAATAAATGATGACGAGGACGATGACAGCTGAAAAATCTTTTTTATTTCACAACGAGCTTAGCAAATTGCATTAAACAAAAATAGTCAACAACTTGCTGGCGCCATCTAGCGATCATAATAAGCAGAAAAATCAATGATCACAAGGTAGGATGATAGCTGAAAAATCTTTTTTAATAGAAAAAAGAAGAAAAAAATTATAGCTAGGCCAGCTGAGTAGGATGCCTTTAAACAGCCGATTGAAAGGAGAAGACGGGGAGGTCCAAAAGATAAGGTGGCTGGATGTGTGGAAAATTATCTTCGTTCTCTTGGTGTATTGAACTGGGGTATGAAACGATCGATCGAAGAACATGGAGAGAAATACTTGCTGAAACTATAATGATGATGATGTAAATTAAGAAAGTATCCTTCAAAAAAACTAATTTGCTGTTATGAGTTCGACGATTGATAATGATGATTTGAACACATAACGTACCAAATTTGCTTACATTTCGATAAACTTCAAGTATATCAAATTATCGATTTCATACTTTTTGTTTTGAATTCCATCCAAAAAATAGTTTTCTTGCACTCTCTTCAACTAGGTATGATATGTAAATTCAGGATTAATAGATTTTCATAATGGGTTACAAGGGTTATTGACTAAAAGGAGAGCAACATTTCTCACCATGTTTAAATAATTTAAAGGTTAGTCTTAAAAAATCTTCTTTTATTATAATTTTATGCTTTATTTTAGACTGCTTTAAAAATGATGTCTTTTCAGAGATTGTAATGCTTCTCTTTAATAATCCATAATTTCAGGTCTCCAGGGTCGCTTCCCAACCAAACACTCAAGTTCTTACCCATTTAAAGACATCCCTATCTCCTCCTGCACATCCTTTCTTATGACAAAGAAAATAAACTCCTCGCCGCAAGTGTATCCACACCAAGGAAAGCAAGTATTTTTAAGGAAAAGCTGCCGGCAGACAATAAACTAATACTCACCAATATTGTAAGAGACTTTGCGGGGAGGAAGACACGAAGTAAATAAGCTCAGCCAAGTGTGGAAAATTGTGTCTTGTGGCCAGGAAAAAATGTAAGAGAAACGAAAAAAAAAGTAAATGTCCGGCAGTTTATAATTTGTGTTAACTGAAATTACGTTTTATATGGCCGGAATTGTGTGTTGTCATATTTTGTGTTGCCATGAAATTGCTTTCAAAAAGTTGGTAATATCGGGAGGGGGTTCCCCCGGCACAAGTATGTGGCACCACACTCGGGGGTCGCATGTGTGTGCGACCTGCAACAATGACAAAGCACTGAAGAAGCCAGCAGCTAGTGGGGACCCACCCCTTGGCATGTCCATTGTTTTCAGCCGGGTCTTAGCCCCCACCGCAAAACTCTTGACCATAATTTACGCCACTTAAATTACATTTCGAAATGTGGCCAAGTGGCAAGTCGTGCGACATTCAACGCACATGTGCGACGTAACATAAATGTATGCTGCCGTTGTCCACTTTTTCATCATCCATGGCATCCATGTGGCATCCATTTTCCGATGCCTTGTGGCATACCAAAGTGCTGCTTGACATTGACTGGGGCAAGCCCAGGCGACTTTTTTCCTTTCTCTTTTTTTTTATTATGGCTGCTGTATTACAATCTTGCCTTTTTTTTTCGTTGCCAACAGAGACCGACCACAAATGGCTTTTATGTGTCGACGAGGGCCAACATTTTATGATTTTATTAAAATAAGTTTTTGGTTATTTTGCGAGGGGACATATCGATGGATGGCTGGACGGATGGGTGAAACTACCTGCCATGTTTCCAGGAGCGCAAATAGCAGTGAAAATGAGCAACATTAATTAGAAATAATTAGTCACAGCTCTTGTCGTAGAAGTCAAGCAGTTAGCCACAATTTTTGCTCTGCTTTTGTGCCTTGTCACGCCCACGTCGGGCCACACCCCCCGCGCTGCTAGTTGGCGCCTTGATTTATTGCCCACAATTTGCTTGCCACACACATACACAAACAAAAAATAAAACAAAAACAAAAGTCTAGCGGCTAGAGATGTGCGCGTGAGTAATGAGGTGACGACTATTTTACTCACGAAATTTTTAGGCAATATCCCTTAGAGTTAATTCCGAAAACTAAAATCTGATTGTTGTGATCTGATATGCGAAGCATTCTTAAAGGCATTTTTTTAATGTTTTAAATTTGATACTAATTCCAAAATATATTAAATAATAAAGTAAGTCAAAAGTTTTGAGTCATATATTGACTTCCTATTCGCAATATATATCTGCACTTACCTTCAGACAGCATCAGCCCAAAAATCCAAACAAATAGTGCTGAAATAAAATAAATTCAATATACATTAATTGATATTTTTGATTAAAGGTTTCACACTTCCTAAATGACTTTAAAGAGTCATAAATTTATTATTTTTTTTACTTAATAATAATTTATTCTTTAAAAATTTTTAATTAAAACAAGCTTATGGCTAAAACTTTTTGTAATAGCTTACCTATATTTATAATTCTCTAAATTTTTGTGTTTTTTATTTTCTAGTTGATAATATAAAATAATATATAATGGATGTGTGGATTTTGGATGTGTTCAACTGTCTATCTTTCTGCATAGAACTTATAGATGGCAAGATATAGGGTTAACGAATTTTTTTTTTTTTATTCTCAAAAATTTTACATTTTGTGAGATAAAATATAAATAAAATAAAGAGTTCAGTTTTCTAGCCTTTCCTACTTAGATTTTATTAACCCCCGACGCAAAAAGAGGGGTGTTATAAGTTTGACGTGTCTGTTTGTCTGTCTGTTTGTCTGTCTGTCTATGGCATCGTAGCTCCCGAACGCATGCAGTGATTTCAATTTAGTTTTTTTTGTATTAAAGGTGACTTATGTGCGAGTGTTGTTAGACATGTTTGGTGAAAATCGGTTGAGCCGTTTAAAAGTTGTGGGGAGAAAAGTGGGGAGAAAAACATCAACTTTGTCCGATTGGCTTAAAATTTGGTCCTATTGTAGCTGACGACGTCACTGATTCGAATCTGAGGTTATTTTTGCTCTATCTCTTCTCGTTTAGAAGTAATGGCCATTTGAAGTTAAAAACATAAACTTTGTCCGATTGGCTTAAAATTTGGTCCTATTAAAGCTGACGACGCCACTGATTCGAATCTGAGGTTATTTTTCTCTATCTCTTTGCGTTTTTGCATTATCTCTTCGCGTTTAGAAGTTATGGCCATTTGAAGTTAAAAACATAAACTTTGTCCGATTGGCTTAAAATTTGGTCCTATTGAAGCTGACGACGCCACTGATTCTAATCTGAGGTTATTTTTGCTCTATCTCTTCGCGTTTAGAAGTTATGGCCATTTGAAGTTAAAAACATAAACTTTGTCCGATTGGCTTAAAATTTGGTCCTATTGAAGCTGACGACGCCACTGATTCGAATCTGAGGTTATTTTTTCTCTATCTCTTCGCGTTTTTGCTCTATCTCTTCTCGTTTAGAAGTTATGGCCATTTGAAGTTAAAAGCATCAACTTTGTCCGATTGGCCTAAAATTTGGTCCTATTGAAGCTGACGACGCCACTGATTCGAATCTGAGGCTATTTTTGCTCTATCTCTTCTCGTTTAGAAGTTATGGCCATTTGAAGTTAAAAACATAAACTTTGTCCGATTGGCTTAAAATTTGGTCCTATTGAAGCTGACGACGCCACTGATTCGAAAATGTGGTTATTTTTGCTCTATCTCTTCTCGTTTAGAAGTTATGGCCATTTGAAGTTAAAAGCATCAACTTTGTCCGATTGGCCTAAAATTTGGTCCTATTGAAGCTGACGACGCCACTGATTCGAATCTGAGGCTATTTTTGCTCTATCTCTTCTCGTTTAGAAGTTATGGCCATTTGAAGTTAAAAACATCAACTTTGTCCGATTGGCTTAAAATTTGTCTGTCTGACTGTCTGTCTGTCTGTGGCATCGTAACTCCCGAACGCATGCAGTGATTTCAATTTATTTTTTTTTTGTATTAAAGGTGACTTATGTGCGAGTGTTCCTAGACATGATGAAAATCGGTCGAGCCGTTTAAAAGTTGTGGGGAGTGAAAGTGGGGAGAATGCGTAAAAAAAAGCAAACGAGCTTGACCTTAAATGTAATCTATACCTTAACAAGAATCTAAATTATAGTAAGTATATTATAATATACTAAAGTCTAACTTAACCTAACCTACCTATAAAAAGTATGAAATAAAAAATTAAATTAAAATTTAAAAAAACCCCGAACTTAAGTAATTTTCTTTAAAAAGTGAAAAATAATAAAAGAAACTTAATGTTAAAGTACCTAAGAATCTATTAATAATTCTAAAAAAATACGTCGCGTTGGGGGACCGCTCCTAAACTAACAATTTAAATACAAATAGTCTAATTAAGCAACAAAGATTAACTTAAAAACAAAATTAAGAAAATACTTCAAAAACTTTCATAGAATTACTTCAAAAAATTTGCATGTAAGATACGACCGTCAACGACGTCTGCCCTCGCGTGTCCCCCAACGCGACGTATTTTTTTAGAATTATTAATAGATTCTTAGGTACTTTAACATTAAGTTTCTTTATTATTTTTCACTTTTTAAATGAAAATTACTTAAGTTCGGGGGTTTTTTAAATTTTTAATTTAATTTTTTATCAAGAAATCTAAATATTAGAAATTGATAAAATATTTTTATTTAAACCAAATACTCATTTTGTCACCAGAAATAAGTTCATTTTATTTTTAAGATAACTGCTCCATATTATAAAATACCCAGGCTTAAGACCATCATTCATATTAATGAAGATATGGAAACTAAATTTGGAATTCAAAGAATCGAATTTGATCGCACCCAATTTTTGTTACACATTCAATAAACTTTTGAAAGCAGTCAATTCTTTTTTAATATATCCAATATTTATACCATAATTTTTCAAGAACATTTTTGACCTTAGATTCCGATTTTTACTTCATACTTTTATTTGTTTCGAAATCCAATTTAAATTTTTGGAAAGTGGCCTTTAATTTGTTACCACTATGCTTACGAAGTTTTTCGAGAGACTCACGGCGAATTTCTAGTACAGCCTTTTCAGAAACACAATTACTGAGCTCAGATTCCGATTCATTTTTTTTTCTTTTAAAAGATTTGGTTTATGGTGCTTTTATTTTTTCCGATATCCAATTTTAGTTTTGATAACTCAATTTTAAAGCTCAGATTCCCATTTTTACTTTTATTTATGCTTTATACTTTTATTTTTTCCGAAATCCAATTTTGCGATGTTTCACGTGCCACTCACGACGCATCTCTAGTTTAGCTTTCATTTAAAGAGGCTTACTCAGAAATTACTTTAAGTCATCACACACACACAGTCACACTCGCGCACACAGATACACTCACACACACACACATAGGACTTACAGCAAATGGCAGCCGACAGCTCATGCGTGTGTTAAATGATTTGGAATTGATTAGAAACCCACAGAAAATGCGAAGAAAATGAAAGAACGCAGAGAAAAAAAAAGACGAAACTGAAAATAAAAATAAATAAAATATTACGTAGAAAGAAAAACTCAACGTAACGCATGAAAATTTTATGCTCGACGTTGGAAAACTTTATTGAAAGTTTGCAGCCGCAAAAGGCGCGTCAAAAAGGGCTGCATATAAAACAACAAGTTCAGGCCAGGGTCGATGTACCCGTCGTATCCCTGACAGCCTGCCTGACTGTCTGAGATAATAAGCTTCCTACGCAGCCAGAAAATCCCAACTACAACAACAACAACTAAGCCATGATGCTGGTGTTAAAAAGTTGGCTTGACTTTGGAATTTTCCTGCTTTTCTTTTTCCCATTTGCTATTTTTTCATGGTTAGAGTCTGTCAAATAAACTTCAAAAAATGTTAGCGCCTTGTCGCCTCCATTTTACTTGCTAACAGAAAGGATATTGATATGCATACATGTGTATGTATATGTATTTATATATATGTATTCAGATTTAATACGAATGTATTAAGTAGCTAATATGTAAACAAAACAAATGTGCTGTTATTATAATAAAATATATTTATGTGCTAAGGAGTATAAGGTTGTGTGTGGAGAAGCATGAGTGTATATAGCTGGTGACGAATTGATAGATGGGAGAATGGAAGTAAACAATCGAGGGGGGTTTGATGAGTTCAGCGAGGAGCTATGAAGAGTTTAGAACTGCTGGAATGTGCTGCATTTTGGGAAATTTGCAATGGTTGTGTAACATTTTAGAATAAATGGGCTAACCAAAAAGAAAATTTAAAAATTATAGCTTGGTTCGTGTGGTATGTAGTAGATTACAATTAATGGTAAAAATGATATAAAATTGGGGCTTTGAGAAAATTGCGTCTGTATGAATGCGGCGAGATAAGGACTTTGAAAAAAAAAAAATACTTCTTAAAGATCTACTTTGGTCCTAAGCAGGTAAATTTTGTTCATACTGATTCTCTTTTTGCTCTCAAAAAACGTGCCTTTTAATCTGCAATCAAGACATAAATATATATTCGTTTTGCTCCAGAGTGAAGCTTAGGGCTGCCACAAAATTCTATTTCTATTCGATGCCATCCTTTTAATTTTATTCCAGCTCGTCTCGCTTCAACTTCTTTCTCTAACTGCCTTCTCCATATGACCACTGGACACCCATTTCTGCGTGATCCTTGAGGGTTTCATTCGATGGTCTGCAAAATGGTTCAAAGCCTATTTTGGATTTTGTGTCAAAATCCAAATTTCGAACTTTTATTCTGAATACTAAGTTTGGTTTGTAAATATTTCGCTATTCCTGTCTAAAATCAAATTCCAGTAATTTCAGCAAAAAAGTTTCGAGCTTCTTAACTTATTTAAGAGTGTGGTCTTTATTGAACCTGAAAATATTTTGTTTTATTAAAAATAATAATTAAAAATTATTATTTTATTTCAACTTGAAAAATGCGGAAAAATTTGAAAAATTCTATTAGGTAAAAGGGGACCAACATGCTTCCAAATATGCTGGACTAAAGGACAGGTAGAAATATAGATGGAGATCAAACTCTGATATCTTCAAACATGCTGACTGTTTTAAAATAGACTTTGTGAATCTCGTTTGGATTCATCGCGGTGTAGGAATTTTACTAGAGGTAAGCCCCATTGCTTTTGTTAATAGATTGAATAAAAAGCTCTTATTTACTCTTTTAAAAACTAACTTGACAATGCTGTACTTTGCTGGGCTTTGCTGAACTTTTATTGATCAATCATATAAGTATCATATAAGTAAGCCCCATTTCTTTTGTCAATAGATAAGAAAAAACTCTTATTAAAAATTTTAAAGCTTGACAATGCCGGAATTTTTAGTGCTTTACTAAACTTTTGTTTATTAATTATATCTACTGACTAATTATTATTTTGTAAAATGGTAATGCATTTCTAGGATGAAGTTTTCTTTTATAATGCAGGTAAAAGTACACAAAGTATGTATGTAAATCTCTCCCAAAGACTGAATGAAAAAGAGGCGGGAAAGAATTTGTATAATTCTGCCATAATCTGTGCCGATTGGAAAAGCATATATTTCAGAGTTAGGGTTATGTTGCCTTTTTAGTAACTAGACCAAAGGGAAAAGACTAAGACTCATTACCTTAATCTTATATATAAAATTCTCGTGTCACAATGTTATGTTCCTTCTAAGCTTAGGATCTCACGAACGGCTGAACCGATTTGGCTAATTTTGGTCTTGAAATGTTCGTGGAAGTCCAAGGATTGTTTAGGGTTGAGAAAATATAACAAAATTGCGACGAAAATACTAAAAAGGACAATTTGATTTTCCAATACAATTTTTTTTTTAATTTAGGTTGGCATTGTGTACATTGTCAGATTAACTAATATTTTTTAGTTAATAGTTTTTGTCGAAAGGAAACACAAAAATTATAAACGATTCATGTTTTGATTTCTGTGTAAAATACATATGATCAGATCAATATTTGCACATAATGCCGCCAAAAAGACGTAACATTGGGAGACGTTCGCGTAGAACTCAATTGCAATCATCCCGAAGAACAGCTGAAGCTGAGGAACAACGTTTACAAAGGAATGAGTTGAATCGATTAAGAGAAGCAAGATCACATTTTGCTCATACATGCTCGAATGAGAATGAGACGAAATCGGGATTATCAGAATCAATCAGATGAAATCCATGCAGAACAGAATTTAATCCAAAGAACATTCAGGCAAATGCGCAATGCATCCAATCTGCACAGAGCTGCATTCGAATATAACAATACGACCGATTATAGCTCGCGTCAATCAATTGGAACAATGAACAAGGTATGTGACCAGTGCCAAGCACTGAAATTTCCCAATGAAACAGCAGGCCTGCTTATTATCAAAAGCAGTGTATTCGGAGAGGTTCGCTGCTGGATGTATTCGGTAGAATGGCAGAAGAGAGGATTACCTCAGAAAATACTACCGCATGAAATTGAAGATGTGATATCGGCGGAAATCCCAGTTCAAACAAATGATCCAGAATTGTTCGAGGTTATCACAAAGAATATGATCCACGGACCATATGGTGTGCTCAACCCAACTTCACCATGCATGATCGACGGCAAATGGTTCAAAAGATATCCAAGGGCATTGACTTCGGACACTGTTACGGGCTACGATGGATACCCATTATATCGCCGTAGATCAACAGAAGACAATGGCAGATCAACCACAATCAAAGTGCAAAAACAAGAAATTGAAATTGACAATCGTTGGGTTGTTCCATTTTCGCCATTATTATCAAAAACGTATAAAGCCCACATTAACGTCGAGTATTGCAACTCAGTAAAATCAATAAAATATATCTGCAAATACGTCAATAAGGGAAGCGATATGGCGATTTTGGGTGTGAGAGCCGACAATGTGAATGACGAAATTTCACAATATGAAATAGGATGTTGCATTAGCAGAAACGAGGCAATATGGCGAATTTTCTCATTCCAAATTCACGAACGACACCCAACCGTTGTCCATTTAGCAGTTTATCTAGAAATTAGTCAACGTGTTTCTAGACGAGCGAGCGGAGCGAGCGTGCCGAAGGCCGGCTAGTAAAATATAATAATGAGACAAAAGGTTAAGAGGTAATGGAAGTATTTTGGATAGTTCTCTGCATAAGTGAAAGTGAAGGAAAAATTAATTTGTAAGTTTCTTAAGGACAAACTTTTCCAATTTCTGCTTAATTGAATGGAGTGAGGAAAGCCACTAACGCACCAAGAAATCAATCTATAGGAAACGTTGAAAGATTTAACACTCAAATGCTAATTAGTACCTAGAGGAATTAAACGTATAATATTTTTGTAAATAATTAAAAAAGTGTAAGTTTTTACATCAGTTACATATTATTTAGCAGTTCCAAATGTGATTTTTTTTATAATCACAGTCAACTTTTTTTATATTTTTATGTGGTAACGAGTTGTCCTCAAAAATTATTTTTAAAAATACCAGAAAAAAAAAATAAAAGCTGAATTCAGGAACGGCGCTGGCAGCTTACCTTGCGGTTACGGACATAAAAATACCTTTTCCTTATTTTAATTAGGCAACACAACCTCTTGGTCTTTGGGTGATCTCAATCAGTATCTGAGCTGCCTATACAACGTAACCTAGCATAATCTTTTAATACCATAAAATAGATTCATAAAAAAACAACGTTTAAAAATTGTATAAGCGACTTAATTTTGACTTAAATATTTTAGAAGTTTTTTTTTAGATTTTTTCACCTTACAGCTAAACGATCCACCCTACACAATTTGAAATGTAATTTTTTTGGTATCATAGAAAAAGTTATTATACCATTGTTAGACAAGTACTATAGTGTCAAAAGGGTTAAACACTTAGCACATTTGTGATAAAGGTAGTACGGTTTAGGCATGTGAAGCTGGCAGCACCGAAGCCCCTGACTGCCTAAACTTTCCTCGGATGTTTCTTAAAGACTTTTGGATAGCAGTTTTAAGTCCTATTAAAATCCGCCAAAATTTAACTAAATTATGCGTAATCCCTGTTGAAGGACTAAGCAATAAATTCCCACTACATTCAAGGCCTCCATTTATCGTAGGAAGCCATTCACTTTTTGGCCCATTTTTTATATCGTTAACATCACAAATTCACAAATGGCCTAATTCGATTTATATCTTTTTAGCACTTTATCCAATATAAACAATTTTTCAATATTTAATTAAATTTATATTTTATCCAATTTGCAGCAAACTTAATAAACATTCCTCGTCCGATTTTTCCTTTTTTTATTGTTATTTTCAAGTCATTTGCGTCTATCACATCATTTGTCGCTTTGGGGGGTCATAGTTGTCGTTGTTGTAGTTGTTGCTTTGTTGTTGTTGGCATCATTGTAGTTGTTGTTGGGGATAGTTGTTGTTTCCATTATTGTCATTTGTTAACACGATGTTGTCATTGAAGTTTGTTATTTTAGCTGTTGTTGTGGCTGTGTTTATGCATATGTATAGACACAAATACATATGTGTATGTGCATATGTGTGTGTGCGCTGTTATGTTGTTGTTGGCTGATGAAAATATATTCAATTTATTATATTGTATGTCTATGTATATAGACACTTATTTTTGTTGGCATAATGATACGCATGATACTTTGGCCCTAATGTCATGGAAAATGCTCTCTCTCCATCACTCTCCCGCTCTCACTCTCTCTGTTACCAACTTGGCTATATCATTCCCTGTTGACAGGCATTCATTCACACAGATACAACCATGCATACAGTGCATGTATATGTGTGGGTGTGTAATGAATCTATTATTAAATTGTGTTGCTTATGGCAACAACAACAACACCAACACCAACAACAATATCAACAACAACAACAATCAGCCCGCACATTTTGCTGCTGCTTCATCAAGTATCAATCAAACCCAGACTTGGCTGTCGCCTTCATCGTTGTCTTCATCAGCGCAGCTACCCATAAAAAAAGGAGCACACACACACAGACACACACACGCAGACATTAATGCACATCAACACACACACACAGATACTTACACACACACACACAGACACTCCAATACTTGCTGCTCTGAAATTTATGAAGGTTCTTAATGCCAAAGGCCATGAATGTTGTCGCTTCGTGTGAGCCAAAAGAAAAAAAAAGAAAATATAAGCACAAAACCTAAGAAAAAAAATTGAGGAAAATATAAAAAAAATATCCTGACTAACCATAGCATAATGTTGGCATCTATTACAGTCTCCATCTTCCCTTTTTTTTTTTTGGCAGGCATTGATGCTATTTTTTTGATTTTCCTTCGATTTTTTTTTTGTTACCATATGACTTGTATTAAATAAATATTTCAATTTTCTAGTCATTTTCATTTTGGTCAAAGTTTTATCAGCCATATTGATCATAAATAGCAGTTCTGACTTGTACTTTATGTTCGAGATGTTTTTTCGAAAGGGATTTGAGAAACTAATCGGCTGGAACCCTAATCTATTGGTTTTGCTGTGCGTTAATGTGGAGTGCGGACCAGACCAATATGAAATCTTTTATTCATGGCAGTTAGTTGGGCCGGAATGGCTAAGGATTTAAAAAAAATACAGAAAGAAAGTTTCGTGCATTTTTGTTAAGGGCGATTTTTTTTTGGAACTGGAATAAGAATAAGTTTTGTATAATTTTTATAGTTAAGATATTCTTGTTAATCTTTAGCTTATTTCAGACAGACAAATGTAGGGTATTCACAAAGTCCCGAATACAAGTTCTTTAAACTCATTATAAATGCTCGAAATGGGTTAATACCAGAAGCAAATTGATGCGCAAATTATACAAGGACTTCAATCTGGACTTTCGACCTGTTTCAGTGAGAAACTAAGAAAAACCATTCGATTGGGGCACTTAACCCAGCAGAAATGAGTTGTTATGGCCACTAAGACATACCGTATAAAGTAAAGCAAATAATAGCTTTTGAAGCCAGCTTAAGCCCTCAATCCCCACTCAGTACTCATCTTATAATTACAATATAATATTTATGGTTTGAAACAGCTCTACAAAAATTTTTACAATTTTTTTTTTTAATATAAAAGTCTATGAATTTGCTTGCTTCGATCGCAAGATCGGAAAACCCTTGAAACACTATAATAAATTTAAAAATAAAATTTTCAAATTATATTAATTTTCCAGATCACATCAAGGCTGGTCAAAGAAGTGAGAACTGCACTGGACAAATTAAGTATCAGAAATAAGCTCACGATTAGATAGGGTCGGCACGACTGGTTTACGACAGTCAAAGTTGCTTTTCGGCTCCTATGATCTGAATAGGTTCAAGAAATTCTCCCACCTGGGGAAGAATTTGTTTAGCATACTCACCGGTTTACTTAAGAGACACTGCTGGATAAGAAAACACCTGAGCATGATAGGCATCGTACAATTGCACACCTGTAGGTTCTGTGAATCCTCCCAAGACATAATTACGAAGTATGACGCTCCTGCCAGAAGAAGGTGACAACAGAATATCAAAGCACAACGCAACTGGTCTTCTTCTTCTAGAAGAAGTATCATAATTGAACTGACCAAGCAGCTTTGAGCTAGAGCACAATAGGTCCTAAGGGTCGCAGTGCAAAAACTCCCCTTACAATAATTATTATTATTAAGGGTTCCAGGACACCACAATATTTCTGGAAATAAGCTGGCAGACAAACGAGCAAGCATAGGTGCAGCAACACCGATGATCGGGACTGAACCGATAGGTTGGGACCTACTGCATACAGAGGAAGAAAACAAATGCTTCTTTACTGGGCGCAGGTGCCAGAACCTAAGCAGTTAAGCACCTTCCTCTCTAACTATAAGTGGCTTAAAGTCATGATAACTCACGGGATTATACCGTTAGGAACCTGACGGGCCTCTTGACAGGTCTTCATAGGCTCTGCTGCCACTTAAATAAAATTAACAAGCGGATTGTGGACTATGTCGTTTCTGTAGGATGAAAGAAGAAACTTCAGTGCATCTATTATGTGAATGTATCAGCAAAAGAAACAAGATCCTCGGTATGTACGTTCCCTAAGTCTAAACAAAATTCTTGCATATATTCATATGCAGACCATTGGACTTTTGGGTGAGCTCTGAGCCGTGAAGGGGCTACAATAGATCCACTTGGGTCGCAGTACATCATTACACGCGTTGCTAATAATATTAATCTCGGTTCTGGATACTCGTATCCTGTTGACGTTGAAAGAATTTCGACGTATGATTGGAAATGACTGGCTAAAGATCGGTTAACTATTGCTCGTTCTAATAATCGTCTTTTACGTCACCAGAGCTGATTGGCAAGGAGTGACGTCAATGTCAATCCTAGTACAAAGTTGAAGAGAATGTGTTGCAAAGATCTTTGCTTTACTACGAGTTCTATAAATTGAAGCTTTCATATCATTAAATATTGTTTGTTCCTTTTGTGAAAGTCGTAAAACCAGGCTACGCCATGTCTGCACTTCTTTTCAATATAGTGCTAGATGTTGTATTGATATCTGTTTTGCAGTCTAACAGAATTATTTCGTGGGGCCTTCTTGATTGCCTGGATGATCTTGACTATGCAGATGATATATGCCTACTTTCTGGTTGAGCGAGAAGGACTGGCTGGGTGGAAAATCAATGTTGGCAAACCTTATGCTATACGTTTAATGGCTTATAATGGTGCCCGTTCATGGTAAGCTGAAATTTCGTGGAACACTTTTGCTATTTAGGATGCGTCATAACCAAGGACAATGGATCTTCAGCAAACATAAAAATAGAAAGCAAGCGTTTGGATCCCTTCAGCTTTTATAGAAGTCGAAACAGCTCTCGACTCGAACGAAATTTAAAACGATTTACTCAAATATAATGTGGACTATTTTATACGAATGCGAAGCATGAATTGCTAATGCTCGCCTCTTACAACCCCTCCAAGCCTTCATCAATCGATGACTAGGCAAAATACTCCGAAAAGAAAGCCTGAAACAGACCCAACTTGAATTGCAATTGTCTGGAATCTCCAGTGCAAAAGAAGATACAGAGGCAGGTCAGCTCACACAAGGTGCAGAAAAGTTGACCTGGAATTAAAAGGTCTAACCAACTTCATTTTAAATAGCAACAGGGCTCAAAGATTGCCTTTAATTCCGCTTTAAATCCCCCATTACTTCACATCCACACACCTTCCAAATACCTCAAAGCAACATTCCAAAAAATGGTCTTAATTTTAGCACAACATAAAACGATTCCCTGGCGAATTTGCCAAAAATAACCTTTTGCTCATTAGCCAAACGTTCAAGCCTTTTGTTAAACGTTGCCAAACAAAATTGAAAAAATTCTATATACATATACCTCCCACACACACACCAATATAAGCCCACACCTACACACGAAAATACTCTCATATTAAAGCAAATAAACTGATATTATAATAATAAAGACTGACAGAAAGACAGACAGAGACCTGGAGAGAGAGGTGGACCAAGAGTCATGGTTAGTTGCCCAACTTTGACTTCATTATGCCTGGCGCGTTGTCGCCGCAAAATTGTGCAACGTTTCCGCTGCCGCTTTTGGCTTACTTCCGTTCTCTCTTGGTTGACATCTTTCTTGTGCCGCCGCTCTTCGCTTCCCTTTTTGGCCATTTCTGTGTTTTTTTTTTGCTGCCGTCATTTCGTTTTATTTTGCACATTTTATTATGACTGCCACTTTAACTCTCTCTGCCGCCCCTCGCGCTCTCTCTCTTTCTCTCTCTTGGAGTCTCTGCCCCTCTCTCCTTTCCTCACTGTGCAAAAACGGCAGTTCATACATTTTTTATGATTATGTCTGCTTATCAGCATGTGGCAAATAGTCCTTTGCGCCGCGCACGATTGCGATTACGTGGCCCATGGAGCACATATACAGATACACATACTCAGGACACACAGTAGTGACACAAAGGACATCATGCGGCGCCTGCAAGCGAGCGTTGAAATGCGCATTTAGCAGCAGCAGCAGCAGGAGCAACATCCAATGCCAACTACCAAACAATAACCCTCACTCCTCTCCCCCAACTACTGCTCCTGTTCCTGCTCCTCTTGTTTCAACTCTTCCATATGGACTGTTTCACAGTCTGCTGATTGTTTGAATGATGGCCAATGTTGATGTTGGCATTGAATTGTCATAAGTATTTTAGTTGGCTGGCATAACCGACTACTTTACACTCACAACTCACTCACTTAGCGCTCTGCAGACGTGTGGGCATCAAGGATATTCCCAAATTCACTGATGCATTGCATGTCAAACAAATTGGAATACATGGTTGTCATTTTTTTTTTGTGTGCCTGTGATGGTGTTGATAGTGTTTGGGATTGAGATTGGTTATTATCCGGTTCCATGAATGTTGTTAATCTTTTAAATAAATCCTGCGACATTCCAAAGCGTTCTCTTTTTGAACCGTGTCAAACTAAATTCTTTGAAGATCCCACAAGTCTATAAACCAATTAAAGTGTAATGTGTCCTGACTCTTTTGAGCATTCCAAACCAGGTGCGGATCTAAGATGTTGGTTTGTGGGGTTCTTCTCTTCACAGAGTATGTATTTTTGAGCTCGCAAAAGACTTTCAACTCATTTTTCGGACTTTTGTAGGGGGTCCGGGGGATCCACCCCGTGAATTCGACTCAAACTCTTACTAACTCTTTCCTTGTTGGAACTATAAAGTTGATTACTACCCTGGACCAATTTTAGAGCTTCACATGCTCCACTTTATTAATTTATAAGTTTTAGGCACCTCGAAAAATTACAAATAAGCCACGGAGTAGAAAGATAGATTCAAACGTGTCAAAAAAAGACAAAATTTAAGATCAATCAAAATCGTATCAGCCAATAAGTCTTTTACCCTCCCTGTCTAAATTATGGGAGAGGACTATTGCGAATCGGATTCCTGCCACTATAAATGAATGCAATATCTTGCCGGACCACCAATTCGGCTTTCGAGACGGACACGACACTGTGGAACAGGTCCATAGATTGGTGAAGCACATCATGCAGGCTTTTGACGACCTGGAGTCCTCTAACGCTGTCTTCTTAGATATGCAGCAAGCGTTCGATAGGGTGTGGCACGATGGTCTACTGTGCAAAGTTAAAAACCTTTTTCCTACACTGTACTATGTCCTTTTAAGGTCATATCTGGAAGGACGAGAGCTTAAGGTCGAGGTAAGAGACATATACTCGTCCACTTATATTATGAGACCAGGAGTGCCGCAAGACATTGTTCTGGGTCCGCTGCTCTTTTCTTTGTATATTTCTGTTATACCCAGCCATACCTCTGAACACATGGAAGCTCCCTCTAAGGCTATTATTGCGACATACGCAGATGACATCGTAGCTTAGAGGCAAGTAATGGTCTATTAGCGTATCTTCATAATCTCATAGCTTGGTGCAAACGGTGGAACTTGAAGGTTAACCCACTAAAAACAGTAAGTGCTTCACTCTAAAGAGATTGACGCATAGCCCTTCAATCGAGCTAGAGGGAGTTACCCGAGAGCAGCCGTCACAAGCTAAATACCTCGGACAAGCGCCTTACCTTTAGGCCATACCTCAAAAAGACGGTTAAAAGATGTCGTCACAGACAGGTACAACCGCGGTGGCTCTACAATAAGAGGAACACCTTGTCGCTGAGAATTAAAAGAGCTGTTTATGTGCACTGCATTCTTCCGATATGGATTTATGGAGTGCAAATTTGGGAAATTGCTGCCAAATCGAACTATTAACGCATACGGGTATTGCAGAATCGAGTGTTACGACAGATTACCAACTGTTCCTGGTATGTACGCGGTGCCACACTCCATAGAGACCTCAATCTGCATACAGTTGAAGAGCAGCTAGGCACACTAGCAGATACAGCGAAAGATTGCAAAGACACCTTTGCCTTCCATGTGTTTTTATGGTACAAAATTGTTGCACTAATTCTTCACTTTTTTAAATAAATAAAAATAATAAAATTAAAAAGTAACAATATCATGACCCCCATCCTGACGTTTCGATCTGTTCTAGATCAGATCTTATGATCGCAGCATTATTTCATAAAAAGAAATTTAGAACTCTTCTCCTGTGATTTAACATTTTAAAAATGTTGTAGGTCTTGAAAATCTCTACAAAATTGTTAAACACCGGCCTATTACGAAATAAAGTGTTTAGAGTGCAAGACCAAAAGACGGATTTTTAAGAAATTTCTGCAAAGCATTTCCCCGTTGCCAAACCCTATCTCAAGAATCTGCTATCTCTACAGAGAAAATTTAGTTTTGTTCCACATATTTCCCTTCTAACAATGCTGGTCCCACGAAAATTCTTTTTAAATGACTAGAACTACACTCCGCGCATAAATCTCTTTCATTTTTATGTAATTCCCGCATCAAAGCCTTTCCAATTTTTCAAACTCTATCTCAAGAACTATTTTCTATAGCAAAATAATCTGCTTTTAACAATTCCGAGCACACAAAAATTCTTTTTAAGTGACTAGAGCTGCACTTCGCACCTAAATCTCTTTTTAAAAAACTCTTTTAAAATCATATTTGTGTTACACAATTTTTCTTTTAAATCCAAATAATGGTTTTTTGGGAACACGCCTGTAAAGTTGCAAACATAAATGTGTGCATTATCGCACAATATTAAAATCAGCCTGAAAGTATGCACTAAAAGCCAGCAGCTATTGTCTGTAAAGTTGCAAAAATAATGCTGCGTCATGCGCAGTTGTTGTTGTTGTAGCTGTTGTTATAGTTGTTGGTTTGTTTGATTGTAGTTCTTGCTGCTGTTGGCATTGGCAATGTCAGAGCTAGCAGTCAGACCGCAAAAACAAAATGCAGGCGCCAGCAGCAGCAGCAGCCTATACACAACAACAACAACACAAACAGCAGCAAGAGAGTCGAAAAAAAAAACAAATTCACACAAACACTCAAAACTCACTCTCTCACACACACATACTCACTCACACGCTTGCATGCAAAACTGAGTAAAAGCAATGCAAACGGGCAACAAGCAAATAACAAAAAGCACACGGCGCACAAAACAAAAACAAACAATACGAAAAAAATAAAAAAAAAAATGCTCGGGCATCAACCATCAGTAAGCAGAAAGTAGAGACCAGAGACAACAGCAACAACAACAGCAACTAAAAAGCAAGCAGCAACAACAACAACACGAACAACAACAACAAGCAACTGCAATGACTGTGGCAGCGGCAAAGTAATTTTAATTAAAACTTATGGCAATGTCTGCGAGTGAGTAAAACACACGGCCAAACGAGTTGATAAAAGCAAGCGCGCAAACACCAACACACACAGACAACACTCTCACAGAAACACACACACACACTAACACAGCAAAACACTCTCAACTTACATGGACAGAGTAACGCCCCAGCCTTAAACGAGGTAATTAAAAAAGCGTAAGCACCTTCATCCGCCGCCAGTCCAAGTTTTAACTTCTACAACAAAAACGAACGTAGACAACCCTTTCCATGTATTTGTGAGTTTTTGTAGTATGTGTAATTTCCATTTTATTTTATGCGCGCTTTTCTGTTTGTTGCACTCTTTTTTTTATGTACATATATATATATGTATGTATAGGTATATACTCTTCAGGTAGAGCATAACAATAGTATTAATGGATTTTAGTGGAATTTGTGGAAACCAGCGTATAGAATCCCCTGGAATGCATTTAAACCAATATTAAAAGTTTTACGAGGCGAGTCAATATCCATTTGGCATTAGCTATGCCAAAGAGCTGGTCAACGTTACGGTGGCTTTTGATTTAATAGAGTTAAAAGTTGGAAAGTTATTTATCTAATTAAAAAGTATACGAAGTTCAGATAGTGTGGCCCTTAGTACAAAAAACAAATAGATTTATTGAAAAAACAATTTTTTTCTTAGAGAGTTCTGAGAGATTTCTACTAAGCTTGACTGACATGGCCGTTCTAATAGCCTGCTATATAACCAACCAACAAAAAAAAAGATTTCCTGGAAGAAGTCGAGGCCATCCTAATTTTATTTCACTAAAACCCTTTCAACTGATTTTTCTTTTACGTAAATTTTTTGACATAAGCTCGAAAATCTCGAAATTTTATCCTAGAAATCCCACCATAGCTACTTAAGAATGCAAATTTGTTTATTTTATATCTCTAAGCCCCTGCAAACTTATTTCGAAGACTCTTTTACGTCAATTTTTTGACATAAGCTCCAAAATCGAAAAATACTAAAAATGTTATTCTTGAGTTCATACCATAGATACTTAAGAAGCAGAGTTGGTCATCGATTCGACTTCAAATCAGTTTATATTATATATCTAGAACCCTTCGAACGAATTCCGGAGACTCTTTTACGTACAGTTTTTGATATAAGCTCCAAAATCAAAAAATTTAAAAAATTTTAATCCGAACATTTATTTCATCGTAGCTACTTAAGAAAGTTCTTAAGCTGCCTTAATTAGGCATATGATAAGTCAGCAAAGTGCTTAAACACAATATTAGGATTCAGTGAAATTATTTATTTTTTAACAAATTTACTAATTAACTAAAAAAAAGACATATAAAAATTTGTATATAATTAAAAGCTTAAATAGTAAGTTGGCCGCGAATAAAATGTTGAAAAAAATTCGTTGCATACCTTTAGGGGCTTAGGGGTTTCTTTTTAAACGCTTGGACGCTGTAATGCTAGCAATTTAGAGATAAAATAAATTAGATTTAAAAAAAAAAAACAAAAAAAATGTACCTAAAATAAGCTAAAAATTCAAAAAAAAAAAACTGCTAAAAAAAGCTAAGCTGAACTGGTCCCAAACACTAGAATTTTTCGATGTTTTGCTACTGTTTCTAGTAACTATCTATCTACCTATCTTAACTAGCTTTTTTATCTTCGGGCAGGTTGGTGTCACTCATCTGTCTAGGAATTTCTTAATTTTGGTGGGTTTTTTCAACACGATAAGCACTGTCAAGTCTTGAAATTCGAAGTAACTGATTACATTATCAATTTTTGTTCTGATAAAATACTCTAATTGAACATTTATCATACGAACTGTAGGCCAATGTGTACGAGTTTATATGTCTTAGAAACAATTGTAAAATCCAATTAAAGTAATTAATTAGTGGTACAATGTATAAATTGTTATTATAAAGTTACTGAAAAAAGTTATGAAATCCCAGGTATTCTTATTATATATATTTTTTTATACCCTGTACCATATGGTACAAAGGGTATATTAAGTTTGTGCAAGCCGAAAATGTATGTAACATATAGAAGAAGTCGTCGGAGACAACCCTAAAGTTACCTAAAATATGATCAGGTGGACTAGAGAGGTCGAAATACCCATGTCCGTCTGTCCGTCCGTCCGTTTGAACGCCTAGATCTCAGAGATGATAAGACTACAGTAACCAAACTTTCACATTCGATCCCATATTATTCCATAGGAGACAAGTTTATTTTATATTTTTGATATTGGGGTACAACTATATATCTCATAGGAGTTTTTCTGACGACCTCGAAAAAAATAAAATTTTTGGATGAAAAATTCGTTTGCTTATAAAGATATCGTAACCAAATTTGGCAATCGAAAGTTTTTTATAGTTCCAATGCAGAGTAGCAAATATGATAAAAATCGGTTAACATATAGCTCCCATAGGACCGATCGGCAGAAATAACCTTTTTTATACAACATTCCCCCTATTTAATTTTGTAATTGAGATATCGTTACCAGATTGGGCATTCAAAAAAATTTTTGGATTACCCAAGCACTTTGAATAAAATCGGTTGACTATATCACATAGCTCCCATAAGGCCGATCTTCCAAGAAATCGATTTTTGAGCAAAATTTGTTGTGTTTCGTTTGTTTGTTAAGATATTGAAATCAAATTTCCTATTCGTAAGTTTTTTAAAGTTCCTTAGCCCTGTACTAAATTTAATCAACATCGGTTGACTATATCATATAGCTCTCAGAGGAAAAATCGGTCCAAAAAAAGTTTTTTAAACAAAATTCGTTGTGTTTCGTTTGTTTGTAAAGATATTTGAACTAAATTCGGCATTCAGATGTTTTTCAAGGCATTAAAGCACTGTGTCAAATTTGATCGAAATCGGTTGACTTATTATACAGCTCCCATAGGAACGATCGGTCAAAAAAAATTTTTGCTTAAAAATTCTTCTGTTTTTGGTTTTTTAAGAAGGAACCAAATTTTATTGCAAGCTAGTTGTACAGGGTATCCCAAAGTCGTCCGTGCCCGACTTTAAGCACGCCACTTTTTTTTTAAATTCTTTACCCAAATTTTTTAAAATTATGATGAATTAAAAGAAAAATTTCTTAGTCATTGTAAATTTTCCAAATTCATTGAATATTATAACTAAGTAGAAAAGTTTATTAGAGACTAGAACTAGAACTCTTAAATTTGATCTAATAGATTTAACGTACAAGTGCTATAAATTTATAAGGGTGTTAGAACTAGAACTTTCAAATTTTATCCATTAGATCTTACTCTAAGTATTATAAATTTAAGCCATGAAATAATAGAATTAAAATAAAAAGTATTTAAGAAAAAATTGCAGCGGAGTGTTTTTCTCGTAAAAATTCCCAAAAATGTTAAAATTTCACTATAGCTGCGTTTTTCAAAATTATTTTTTTATAATTTAAGCCGTCGGTGGCTTAAGTGGTAGCGTACTTGCCTCTAAAACCGAAGGTCGGTGGTTCGATTCCCCGCAGTAGCACTGGTGCATTTGCCTAGCACTGGCATCGCTAGCTCAAAGACGCTATTTGCCATGAAAGTCTCTATTAATTAAAGACACCACCGTTCGGATTCGGCTATAAGCTGTAGGTCCCTGTTCTGTTCGAACAGTTATTAATAGAGATCCCCTATGCCCCTCCTCCAAGGGGTCTAACAGGGAATTATATAAAGATTTTTTTTAAACTTCTAAGCAGCACACACAAATCTATCAAACTTAAAACTAATGTAGAGCATTCCACAGTCGCCTTTGCTCGTCCAACTTAAAGCGTTGCCATATCTTCTTATTTAACGCCACCAATGCTCTCGCGCTCTTCTCCGATTCCGCATCTTCTTCTTCTTCTACTTCTGATACCGTTACTGCTATTTACCTTTGTTTTGTTTTGTTATTTGGTTTTTTGTTTATTTTGCTGCATGCTTTAAGCCCTCGCTCCCTGTTCGCTGTAATCTGATATTACGTATACGACGTGTGCACGGCGATAGCAACAACATTTCTGATATTTAATAGAAACTTCGTATTTAAGCTACGCGAGCATTGCAAAAAATCCAGAAAAAAAGTAAAATAATAATAAAAACGCTCAAATTCATTTTCCATGTAGTAAAACTGTCAGCTGCGGCTGAGTGTGGCCAGAGTTTTACGCTATTTATTACTTTTTTCTGACATTTTAAATGTGCTTCCAGGAATTGCGAAACTGCGGCTGCCTTTTTTCATATATTTTTTTTAAGGATCTCCCGTATTGTAAAGCTGAAGTTTTAATCATCAGGGTAGATTTAACATGCAAACAAAGTTCATTAAATCGGCAAGAGAAAAAATGATGTTGTAATTTTGTGGAGCATATTATTATTTACTAATTACTGAAATATGAAATCCTATAAAAGTTTTACTTTTTGTAAGATAAATTTCATTGTAATCAACATTGGATCAAAATCTTTTATACATATATAAAAAAAAAATGTTTTTTAGTTCAAGAGTTAGTAAGTTAATAATGAGATCCTAATGAGAATAATTAAAGTAATTTTAATGTAATAAAAAGATTCGTAAATGAAATCCATATTCTTTTTGAACCTTAAGTTCTTTGATAGAATTATTAACAAGATTTCTTCCACAGCTCTTTCGAAAGCTTGTACGATAAAAAACAAAAAATTCTTAAAAAAAATAGAATTTATTGGTTTTAAATTTTAAAATTTAATGTCCCTACGGACGCTACATTAAATCGCTATATTTAAAACTTTTGTTTATTCTAGTATACTTCAATCAAATATACTGGCTTTAAGTCTTTCCATCTATCACTTCTTTTATCTTAAGCACTCTTGACTTGCCACTTCGAGCATCCTTAATGAATCCTATTCTAATGTCACCCTTTGGTCAACGCTGATCCCTTTGCACTTTTTGTGATATAATCGGTCTAGAGACGCGAATTAGTCCATATCTGTAGCCTCTATTTTCTCTACTTAAAAAATTATACTTTTTTTTTATAATAAAGGGGTCACACCCTTGTCCGACTTAAGCTCTAATATATTCGCACAAGCCTCAAAGAAAATTTTTAATTGCCATTTTGCTTATCACTCCGACCAGGTCCATTCATAACCTTTCAACACAAACCACAACCAATAAGCCCATATTTCCTATTACTCCTCAAAACAAGAGAGTATCTCAAGCCTAATCCTTCGCAAACAGCCACATATTAATCCGCACTCCTTTGAATATCCTTACACTCCATTGTTGCTTAATTGTCTTGACCCTACCAAATGAATGGAACTCTCGAGTTGCACTTGCGGCCCTTCTAATGCCCCGTATTCAATATCCGCATCGATTAAGTTTCAATGCATTCCCAACTACCAACCACATAGAACTGCAGCTACCCTTAGTTTTAGCTCAGCCAAGTCCACCTCCAACCCTTGCCCACCTAGTTGGAAAAAAGAAAGCAGAGCAACCTTTTCATTGCTTTCGTATATGCCTTTTTGCACTCGGCCTATTTAGCGCTTACTTTTGTTTATGCATTTTACACATTATATACTTTACTACCGTTAAGCAGCAGAACTCTCCCCCGCCCCCAACCCAACGCCTTTAGTATTTAACTACTCAAGTTGCAGTAAGCTCTGGACTCACCCGTTTGCTCCGTACCAGCTCCAAAACCACTGCGTCGCCTCGCAGCTCCGGCAGCTCTGTGGAACTGTGGAAAATGAAGCCAAAAGCTGTTCAAGTTGGTTGCTTGATTAACCATTCATTGCAGTTTTGTAGTGCCTCAATGACTGGGCTACACTCCCGGACTGAATCTCCGACTGGTTGGTTGACTGACTGCCTGACTGACTTGGCCTGCCTTTTACGTTTATTTCATTTGCTTGGCGCTCAGTTCGCTGCCGCTTGGTTCTCTGCCTTAATGCGCCTCACTGCATCCCTTTGTAAGCCGTCGCCACCAATGGAGGCAGGGTGAGCTCCATCAGTGGAGCAGTGGCAAGTAATTTTCGCTCAAGTACCAAGTCGGCACGATGGCATAGGCTCCATCCAACCCGCTCTGAACTCTGCCAAGTGGCAATTCGTGCAGAAATTATGTTTAATTTTAGTTTCAAAGAGCTCCAAACAATCGTTCAAAGAACTAAATAGTTAAAATAAAAACAAAACAAAAAATTGTATTATAAATAAGAAAATGAACAACAAAGCATAAAAGTTGAGTCGGATTACAGTTGTTTTATTTGAGTTTGAGTGTTGTGAAATGTTGCAATAAAATAGTTGATGAAAGGGTTATCAATCAATGTAAATAGGAAAATTTTTGAATTTACTAATTCAGCTTTTAATAAAAATTTGAATTTTAAAGCCATTTTCGGCAAGAGAGGGAAGAAAAATAAAATAATATTAAGAAGAGTTAGTCAATTAGTTAAGATTTTGTGAAGGCATAGGATGAAAATATGCCAGATATAGTCTTGAAAAAATGCAATCGAACACGGAACTATGGCACTGTACAAGTGCAATTCCTAGATAGATAAGATAAGAACAAGCAATAGGCGTTGGACCGGCCATGCTCTTAGAAAAAAACGAAGCAGCATTGTTAGGATGTCTTTGGAATGGAACTCCCAAGGAAGTAGACGAGTGGGAAGGCCAAAGGCAACCTGGCGACGTACAATATTAAACGAATTGTCCCTATACAACATTCGTCTGGACACAGCTATGCAAACTGCGCCAAAAAGAGTCCGGTGGAAAGGTCTTGTAGAAGCAAGTTGAATACTTAAAATATTTTCCATAGAAAGCCGCTACCTTTTCCCATCTTTCAGGCAAATTACTGATCCCATTTCGCAAGAACGATGTATCTTTTGAAGCTAGCCTCGAATCGATCCATTTTTTGGTATCTTCGAAAGAAGTGAAGTCCTGCTTTGGTCACGACTCATAGCCCAAAACAAGTAGTAATCGGAAGGTGCAAAGTCTGGAGATAAAGGTGCGTAGGGGTGGCACACATAAACTGTATTCGACACCAATCTCGATTAGATTTCAGCAGCTTAAAGTAAAATCAAGTTTCTTTCTTCTCTTTCCTCGACTTCCAGTAAAGCATAGGGCATCGATCTTCCTCTTATAGCGAACTCTATTTCGGGATTCACGGCAGATATTATTCCATGAGTAGGTGGCGGCTTGTAGTTCATGATCAATAGATCTCCTCCATGTTTTTGCCGGCACACCAACGCGACGACCTCTCCCCTTAGGGTTCCAACGAAGTGCCTGTCGAGCGAGGTTCTCGTTGGATCTCCGAAGGGTATGCCCATTCCGCCGCCGGCTACGCTTGCATACTTCCGGAACCAAGCTGATCCTAACAAATGCAGAGCATTATCTTGGAGCCACGGAAATCATTCTCAATGATCTCAAACGTTGGGAAATGGTGGCTTGAGCAACTCTCAATGATTCTGCAAGAACTTCCAGAAAGTGCACGGCCACAATAAAGTTCCACCAATATTCTATGACTTTTGGCAGCGATTTCATCTTGAAATATTTAAGAAGAAATCCCCTCAAAAATACGTTATCCGGCACAAAAGTTCGACAAGTTTAACTGTATAAAAAGTTTTGCTGCTTACGATGCAAACAAATGACATGTGATGAAAATTGTAACCAATCCAATAAATATTAGGAAAAAAAGGAATGATAACCTTATATATAATCCTTACCAAAAAATCTGTATATAACAAATATATTTATATCACTTCGTCTAGACTATCTTCCAAGAGATTGTGGGTTCGAATCCCACGTTAAGCATGTTCCTGCACTCCCCACTTTTCCTAATTCCCTAATTTTTCCTGTTTTTTCTATGTCCTTATCACTTACTCCTATTATCGGATTAAAAAAGGACCAGTAGCTGGGCTAAGTGAGTTGGGATGCTCAATACTAAGACTTTCCATGCAACAGAGCTAAGCTTAATCCACTGTCTCACCAAGTACTACAAGTTACTCCTGTTCTTACATTATTTCTCTCCGAAACAACAGACAACTTCCTTAAACAGAAAACTTTAAAAGAGACATCCTACAAAACATTCAGCTTTTTGACCTCCAGGGGTCGTTGGTTAGCAGCAGCGCTAAAAATTGTTAACATGCTGTTTGCAAATTGTATTCACTGTAATTTTTTCCAGCTGATAAACAATTTAATTAACATTTAATTTGCACAAAACTTTGACGGCAATTTTTACATTCTATTGCATGCCGTACATATGTTAAAAGGGCTTAGAGGCAAAAACAAAAACAGCAGCAAAACATGTTGGCCATTGTCAGCCGCCCAACAGCCAAGAGGGCCAACAAAAAGTTGCCAACAATGAAGGAAGTTTTTTTTTGTTGT
The DNA here is from genome assembly GCA_037043745.1 of Chymomyza amoena. NCBI lineage: Eukaryota > Metazoa > Arthropoda > Insecta > Diptera > Drosophilidae > Chymomyza > Chymomyza amoena. The sequence goes on from JBAMAX010002936.1 coordinate 128,927, forward strand.
GCCTGGTGACAACAACAACAACTGCATATGCATAATAACATTACAGCTTACTTGTTAGCAGAGAGCTGAACAGAGGCTGAGCCGGGGAGAAAGAGTGCATCAAGTTAGTGAGCACTAGAAGGGAGAGAGGCGTGCTGGAGGACAGATAAGAGACAGCCAGCAGTTGTTTGGGCGGGGGGAGGGGAGGGTAGAGTGCTCTGGTGTGATTTCTTGCACTTGTCGCTAGATGACGCTTATGTATGCAGCACAGCAACCGGCAATCCGTGCCAGGCAAAAGTCGGTTGGCTGACGCTGCTCAAGCAGCTTCCTACTCCCTGTTACTCCCTCCTCCTTAGTCTGAATGCTTCACTGAATCCTTGCACGTAACGGAAGCAATGATCTGGCAAATTTTAGTTTTACTTGTAGCTGCAAAAACTTTTCGCTTGCTTCACACTAAATAGCGTTAGTTTTCAAGTTGTTGCCGTTGATGAGGGCACAGCCGGAGCAGTCCTACCTACCCCATTGCCCAGTCAGTAGTAACCAGGTTGGCAGCTCTCTCCCTGCTGCAGCCTGCTGTTGACGTGCTTAGGTGTTGGGTTATGATTGCGCTTCTGGCAGCTGCAAAAACTGCAAGTAAGTTGCTTAAATTGCAGCAAATTTGAAAACTTACACTGAGCACTCAACACTGCACATGGAACAAGGTACTAGGAACACGGAACACGAAAAGCTCTGGGCCAAGTGCGGTCAAGGGAGCTCAACACTCAGTTTTGTGTTAGGTGTTGAGTCCATCTAGTTTGATGGACAATTAACAGGTGGTCACAGCTGACAGTTCTAGTCAAACAATTGCCTGACTAAAGATTTTTTTTCTATTAAAGGACTCCTTGAGCTATGTTTTTTGAAGTACTCTAATCTAGTTTATCAGGAAGACAAACGACTAGTTTAAACCAAAATCGCTTTGATGTTCAATACTTTTGTAGAATTTTTCAAGTTTATCAAAATCTTAGACACCATTTTGCTAAGAAGAGATTCTTCTTTTAAAAGAAGTTTCTAATAAAGAATACTTTAACTGCCTTTCCCCGAAGGGAATTGATGGGTGACAGGAATAAAGTCGAGTTAGGATTAAAAACAGGTCTTCAAGTATCCAATCTTACAGAGCGCCAATCTGTGAACTTGCTTAGAGAAGGGGATATAAATGTTGAAGTTTCTTATAGGATGAAGGAGAGATGCGAGTCCAATCTGCTCTAATGACATACTTAAACAGTCTCCATCCTAGGGTCGTGATGCAAGGGTGGTTGCCTAGCCTGGTTATTTCGTTTTTGTAGGTAGGTAGGTAGGTAAGAGGCGGCAACTCACTTAGGTCAAGAACATGCCCTTTGTGATGCCGATAATGGAAGTAAGTGATAAGGATATAGAATAGGCTGGAAAAATTAGGGAAATTGGAAAAGTGGAATGATCATGACCATGCTTAACGTGAGATACGAACCTGCAACCTCTGTGATGATGAGTTTAGAGCACTGACGTTATGCTACCAGTACATACAACGATATTTCATCGATCGAACTAGTATAATATTACGCCAAAAGGGACTATTGTCCCAAATTTGCGATTGTTTCTGGACTGATTTGGTCAGTACAGTAAGCTTGTCTAGGAATAGAACACCGTGGGATTATAGCATCATAGTCATGGCAAAAATTAGGGGAATTGGAAAAGTGGAATGCATCAGGACCATTCTTCACGTAGGAACGAACCCACAACCCCAGGAGATCGAGGGCTTAGCTGCACTGTCGCCTATGTCGAAGTACTAATGGACCGCTCTTCTTGCCAAGGCGGTACTTCAAACATTTATGGATTTTTCTGATGATGATGATTGAAGGCTCGCAAAGGTTTAAAATCGGTAGAAAAAAACGATATGTTTATTAAAACTATGTTCTTCTAGGCGTTGCGGCCTGATCCAGTCTTTTATATGACAATGAGACATGTCTGAGTCATAGCAAATACTTTGGATACTTTAAACACTTAATTAATTAGAGTCACCTTATTTTTATTGAGAAATCAAGTTTGTTTCATATTTATGAATCATTTTCATTTGTTTATAAATTTATGATTTATGAACGCAAAACAATCTCCTCTACATGTTTTCTTTCAGTGTAATCAAGCTATATTGCATAGTCCCTATCACGCACTAGCACGCACGCCCCTGCATGCCACGCCCATTGCAATTGCACTGCCGCAACTTAAACTAGCTCCACATACATGAGTGTATCTCTGTGTGTGTGTGTGTAATTTTACAAGATTTTATATTCATAGCATAATCCTTGGCTATAAAATAGAAAAGTTTTCGTGTACACCGTTGCCGAGGTACCATTGCCTATATATATATATATATAATACATATATACACCCAGTAAGGTGGTCCTTACTCCTACCCACTCCCCGAACCAGCAAGCAACATTTGCACGCAGGATGCAATTTTCAATTTGTTGGTAATTTTATTTTATATTCCACAATCTAAGTCAAGCCAAGTTTACCGAAAAACGTTTTACCGTGCAAATGATTTTCACTTTACGCCACAAAAGTAAAGCGAAGTTGCATAGAGAGACAGAGAGAGAGAATAAGACGAGAAGAGGAAGAGAGATTTGGTAAAAGTTGTAACTGTAAGCAATGAGCGAGCTAGTGACAGTAGCAGGAGCAGAAAGTCAGCCACATCATGGCCAGAAACTAGACAGCAAGGACAAAGTTTTCCATGGTGTTCGCTTTATTGTCATTTTACATTTTGCCCCCTTCGACTGACACTGAGTGGGCAGCAAAATGAGATAGAATGCAGCAGATAGAGAAATAGTTAGAGTTGAAGAAAGATGGAGAAAGAGTGATAATGGTATATGCTGCAGGATATTTATGTACTAGTATTAGTTTAAGTAAGTTCAGCGGAAGTAGTAGTGGACTGGTGAAAAAAGGGGTAGTTGTGGAGTAGTAAAAATGGTACAAATGGATACAAAAATAGTTTGAGTTGGAGCTAGATGAGGAGAGGGAGATAAAAGTAAATCCTGCAGGATATTTATGTACTAGTATTAGTTTAAGTAAGTTGAGCATGAGTGGAAGTGGAATGGTGCAAAAAGGGGCAGTTGTGGAGAGAGTACAAATGGTTATAGAGTTATAGGTTATCTTAACCCTCTGTATGATGAATGTATGGGGTCCAGCCAGGCACCATTCGTCAATTGAATTTTACCATCCTTTTTTTTTACCTTATTTGAGGACATTTTATAATTGACATAGTGGTAGATCGACCACCAATAAAATTTTGGGAATATATATGGGAGCTCAAGTCTCTATGTTAGGTAAAAATATATTAGATCAACGTCGAAAAATGTCTGGCAAGACCCGTTTGTCAGAGGTTGGGTTAAGTTCGTTGCGCTTAAAGATCATAAGGTCATCGCGATCCGGGCGCAGATAAGGAAGGGACAGAAAGCATCCAATACCTGCTATGAGACTACTCATCGCTTATTGAAAGACGACCCCAGATTCGGGGAAAACCATTCTTTGGTGATCTGGATAGTCTAGTGTACGTGCGGATCTGGCTGCTTTTGTCGAATCCTCAAAATGGTTCAGCAACATGAGAAATTTAGACGATTAGGGATGCCCTATAGTTTTTGATCCTCCTCCACAATCCCTTCCTTTTTTCAATTCCTTTTCTTTTTCTCTTACAATTAGGCAGCAATTAATCTGGGTGATCTCAGTCACTGACTGAGCTGCCTACTCAAACTAACCTAAATTACCTCATTTTGAAAGGAAGAAATGTGTATGAAGAAGGCAGAATGGGTATTATGAGGCTTGGTGGACATTCCTAGTCTGCCTTTGCTTGTTGAACTATTTTGAGGATTCGACAAAATGGCCGTCCTCATAATTCAAAAGATGGCGAGTGACACTCAGATCCAACTTTCGCAAGCAAAAATTATTTTAAGATTTTTTACTATATCTGAAGAGTTTTTAAAGCTCGTTAGCTTTTCGCCTGTGGTAACTTTCGGAAGCTAAAAGATTTTGACTATTCACCAATCATTACTTTTTGACTGCGCAAGTGCTTAAGTGGCCATTGCGAATGAGCTCCCTACAAAACTGAACTAGTTTGCTACTAGTTCAAAAATGACTAATGCATGCCGTATACAACATACCTAAGTTCTACATAACTATACATATCGAACTAGTATAAAACTACTCAGAAAGCGACTGGTTCCAAATAAGCTTTGATTGTGGACCCTTTGGCAGTCAACATACCAGTAATGGACCACGGTGAAAGATCTGCAGAGTGGTTCGGAGGGTACCAAAATGATTTTTTTTAGGGTTGTTATAAAAGGCAACTAAATTCATTCATAAAACGCACGTCATATAGAAGTAAACACACAGATACCCACTCACCTAGCTGGCCCTTGCTGATGAGTTTTTAAGGACCAAGTTTCAGAGAGAAAGGAAGCAACTGGCAGACTGAGTGAGAACAACAAATAACAACACAATTACCGTGCGCAATGCTGACAATGTTAAATTTTGTTAAATGAGAAAAAAAAAACTTAACACATGGTGACAACAACAGCGCTGAGAATGAGCATTAAAACCGTTGGCATTCTCTCGCTGCAGCCTGCTCTGGTATGCCAATTACACCAACACACACACATACACTCACACACACTTAAACAGTTTCTCTTTTGCATATATGCATTGCTTGTCTTACTCTCCCACTCATTCTCCTTCTCTCTTTTTTCCGCTGCTCAGCACAACCCATTTGTCGCAATTTATTTGGTACCTTTGCCCTGACTTCGTCGTCGCCATTTTCATTTACACTGACTGCCATTTTGACTTTTACCCAAGCGCCCAACAGCCGTGATGGCAGCTTGCCACCCGCATACGTCAACGTCAACGACGTCGACGGCGACTCCGCAGCCAACGACGACGTCGGCGCCATCTCCGCTCTTTTGCTGCTTCGTAGGTTATTTAATCTGTTGTAAGATTTGAGTTTCATGCGGAAATATTTAATTTGGATTTTAAATGCGTGCCACTGCGTAATATGAGACCCAGAATCCAGCAGCCCCAAGCCCCCCCTGCCACTTGTGGCACATACACTCACACACACACATATATACATACACATATTTATGCATTGCGCTGTTTAAATGAGACAAATGTGCTGCATAAAATTCTCAAAGTTTTTATTTTATGAGCATTGTGGTCCTCCCCCCCAACAGCAACTTCAGGTGTCAGCTGAAGACTTTGGGCGTTGAAGTTTTGTCATAAAATTAACTGCAGCTGATATAGCTCAGACTTGTTTTCATTTCTGGTTATGATTAGCAGTTGCTCCTGGTAGTTGACTAGTTTGAATTTGAAGGAGACGCGTTTGCGGTTTGGTAAGTTTTGTTTATGAGATAAATATAGGGAAGGCCTTCTGTTGGTTTGATTGTTAAAGATTCTAATTTTGGAACATACCTGCCCAAAAGTGGTTGCTCTTCGATATATGAGAAGTTCAAAACTGTGTAATTTTTAGTTGGGGCCAGGGACGACGAGTCGAAGGGAACATCGATGGCCCTCTTTCGTAAGAATTGACATTACACCACATTGGGTTGAATTTCTTATGAGGATCTGCATTTACACACATTTTCCCACATAATTCATTGAAAGATTTAAATTATCTAAAGCACTATAATCGTCTAATTTTAAGTTGAGTAACAAGGCTTTTTTTCTAAAATTTAGTACTCTTTTCAAAAAATGTTCCGGTTTGGTTCAAAAATTGAGCTGGTCACACTCAGTATACACATATTTATACCAAAATTACTCTGGCGATTTACCTTAACTCTTAAGATTTCTCCTCCGACTGCCTTTGAAGTAAAATAGTCAAAAAAAAAACAATCCAAAAATGCTGACGATAGATTTTAAGTAGCGCTCGTTGCAATCCAACTCATTTTGCCTTATCGATAACTTAAACAAATAAGTTTGGAAATTGTCCTGCTCAAATACAATAATGGCCAAAACTATTGCCAAATGGTTTCAGCTCAAAAGTCAATTTGCCTTTTTGCCGTCAGCTAATATCCTGTCGCCGGTTTGGTCTAATTCTCCTTTTACGCTTCCCAATCATATCGTTCAACTATCTATACTGTTAAAATGTGTTTTGTTTAGATTTTTAATTGGTTTTTGCCCCAAGCTGCCATTTTGATTGTAGCTGCCATTTTTTTTTTGTTTTTGGTTTTTTTTTTTGTTGGTATTAGCCACAAAACTATGGCAATTTGCAGCTGATAGCTGTAAGCTAATTGAAGTTTTGTTAATTTTAAGCTCACTAATTGCCACGAGAGCTTGTCATCAAGCAACCAACGTTACGTATACGTAATATATTTTGATAATGAGTTTTTATGGCCATTTTGTAGCAAAACGATTTCCGCTTTTGCATATTATGCTTCAGTATAATATTTTTGTTTTGTTGCACGAAATGTAGCATAGTGTTTAGATAAAATAATAGTGCACCCCTGGGGGCTTGGCTTGGTAATAGACACCTGAAATGGCACAAACAACAATGACAAGGACAACAATAATAATAACAACAAGTCGAGTGACTAACTGACGAGATTAATTAAGCAAGACAAACAAAAGGTTTTCCTCCACAGCGCACAGGACATCAGGACAGGCAGAGACACGCACAAACTAGCACACACACACACACGCACACACATTGAGATATATCGATAAACTTTGATTTGTTGTTGTAGTTTTTGTTGTTGTTATTGTTGTTGCGGTTGTTCTAGTTGTTGTTGGCTGACAACAGGCATTGTGTCTATGCCTGCTGGCATTTTTATTGACAAGGACACATTAATTACTCAATGACATTGTAATCTAATGTAAGCATTGCCTGAAACCAACCTCCCTGTAGTTACAAATGTTGTTTTTATTGTTGTACAACTAAGAACATGTGATATGTGTCCAGGGGCGTATTAGAACATTCGAAGGTCTACTTATAATAAATTAATGCTACTGAGACAATTCTTTTTCGGATATACAAAAAATATCGCTTCAATCTTGATCTTGTTTTGGCTTCGTAGTTTCACATCTTTATCTAGACTAAGAGTCTTTGATGAATAACTCTATATACCTTCTAACTAGTACCTACGAACTCGATTTCCTATTAAATGTTAAAAAATTCTGAATTTTGCTAAAGTATAAATTCGAGCGTCATTTTTAATGACAAAACTTTTAGGAATATTTCCAAATTGTTGTTATTGTTTTTATGGGCCCCATACATTTATCAGACAGAGTGTTATGATAACCTATCACGCTATAACCATTTGTACTCTCTCCACAACTACCCCTTTTTCCACCAGTCCACTTCCACTCATGCTTAACTTACTTAAACTAATACTAGAACATAAATATCTTGCAGGATTTACTTTTATCACCCTCTCCTCATCTAGCTCCAACTCCAACTATTTTTGTATCCATTTGCACCATTTTTACTACTCCGCAACTACCCCATTTTGAACCACTCCACCACCACTTACCCCAACTTACTTAACCTAATACTAGCACATAAATATCCTGCAGCATATACCATTATCACTCTTTCTCCATCTTTCTTCAACTCTAACTATTTCTCTATCTCCTGCATTCTATCTCAGTCCTGGTAGCCCGAGTGTAAACACATCCTGTGCCCCTTTATTTAGTCTTAATCCGGCACTGCTTATTTATATATATGCTTGTATGTGCTTCCTGTAAGTCAAAGTTTGCTGCTGAATCTGACTCTGGAAATCTTTATTCTTGTCGATATTGCGCATACGCCACCGTCAATCAGACTTTGCCAAGTGCTTGGCATATTAACATTGTTATGTGAACTCTATCTTTACATAGTTCCTTATGTATGTAAGTGTGTGTACTATATTAATTGAGTGATTATATCTCAAATTAAATGCCAGCAGTGAGTACACTTTGTAAGTCTAACTAAAATTAAAGATATAGAAAAACATTCGAACTTAAGTATTAAAACCGGTTAAGTTTGATTGCTTAATGTGGTACATAGAAAAGAAGCTTTTAAGAGCGCTTTAAGAAAGATTGGGTATAGATAGAAAAGAATAAGAAAGGCAGGTTGGTAGAACATAAATTTTGTATTTCAAAATATAGAGTATTGGGTGCGATGCTTTCTTCGACTTCTACGTAAATCTTTAGTGAACACATAGGTAGACCTTTCAGACTTTAAAAGCCCCAGAAACCATTTCTAATGTTTTCCTTTTTCTAGGCATTCAATTATTTAGATATCGCGCTATCTATACTTCTATAATGTGGTTAAATATTTTGTTTTGAATAAAAAATGATACCAACAAGAGCTAAAGTAGAATTAAGAGTGACTGAAGGAGGGCTGGAAGTAACACCGATGTTATAACGATGCATCGCTATTTTTTCGACTAGCGATACTTTGTTTCGATTTTCGATTATCGAAAAATACCTCTGTATTCCTGCAACATCCACAGAAAGCGAGTTAAGGCTGGCAATCTAGTGAGCGAAAAGCGGAGTTAAAAAAAATAATTCCCTGTTAGACCCCTTTGGGAGGAGGGGTCTAGTAGGGGATCTCTATTAATAAGTGTCTCGAACAGAACAAGCGGAGTTATCATCATCATCGTCATCGCATGGCCCTTACAACCCGCTCGGGTTACGGCCGACCTCGGCACCTCTCGCCAGGCGCCTCTGCTTTGCTCGCAGCCTTCTCCACCTAGGAACCCCCCCCCCCCCCCCCCCCCCCCCCCCCCGGTCCAAGGGAGTGATAGGTTCCCCTCCACTTTCGATCTCTCCATCGGAGTCGTGGTCGTCCCCTCCGTCTTCCTTCGTCGGCTTTCGCTTCGAATACCTTTTTCGCTGGAGCATCACTATCCGATACGTACGACATGGCCGAGCCAGCGCAGACGTTGTATTGTGATACGCTGCACAACATCCATGTCGTCGTAGGGTGGCCTGGTTTTCATTTGTACAGTAGCAAGAGCTTCTGATTGCAGTCAACTCCGGCGACTGCCAGAGCGATCTCTGTCTCAAATGATTGCAAGTAGCCTGGGTAGCATATCTTAGCATCCGCTAAATAGTGAGCTAATGTGTGCAGCGAGTCACCCTGACGTTAAACGGTTGAGCGCAGGGTTTGGCACCCGCCTCGTTAAACAACACTCCAATGAAAACCACAATCAAAGCCTCGGATAAAATCCCCCTTATGTTGACGACCACCGCAAAACGAAAAAGGACAATGATTTGAGGATATGCACCTGGAATATCCGGACCCTCAATAGGGAAGGTGCCTCTATCCAGCTGGCGGATGCCCTCGAAAAAATTAAAGCTGATATAACCGCCATCCAGAAAATGAGATGGATAGGACAAGGTTGCTCTTAGCGAACAAGCGGAGTTAGCTTAAATTAAAAAACCGTTGAAAAGTTTAATGCCCCGCTATCTATTCCACTATAAGAAAAGTAACAAGATTTGTATTGATAAGTGTATTAAATTTGGGTAATCATAGATACGTTTGAAAAGAACTAGAAAATGTACAAAATTACCATTCAGGTAATTTTTTTGAGCAGCTGAGAAACTCGCAGGAGATTTATTTGATATAAGAATCTAAATTGCAAGACGCGCATCATCAAACAGTTCGTTGCAACTACCAAGGTAGCTCCAGTAAAGAGTATTATCGCTGTGTTATTGTGATTCCATGCCTCAACCTTTTTCAGACAATAGAAAAAATACTACCGAGCTTGTAAAATCTTTCTCCTGAATTTGTCACAACTGAAACAGTAGAAGATCTAAGGAATCCTGCTTGTAGCAGAATCCGCTTTAAAAGCTGAGTATAGATATTATATTATATATATTTATATAGTGTAGAAAATTGTCAAAGGAAGAAAGAGATTCAGGTCTTGAACGTTATGGACTTTTATGACTCAAGCAGATTGCAAAAAATCAACTATATTTTAAACGTTCGATGACTTTTCTGTTTATAACAGAGAGAGTTGCGGTATAATTTCGTCAACGAAGAAAATAAAAATCTAGATATGGAACGGAATAGGGGACAAAAAACTTGGTGCTATTTCCATATTGTTAATTCACTGGGACTTGAAAGTTGATCCTTATGAGCTTCTTAAGATAATGATTTAGAAGAAAACTCGAAAATTTACGATTTACCTCAATAATTGTACCACTTAAAAAGTGTCAAAAGTTTCCAGACACCTAAAATTAAAAAAATGTTTCTTAAAAGTTTGAAAATATTTATAGTATGTGAAAAATTTATTCTAAAGATTGTTCTTTTTAAAACTATTCAATATATTATTTCAACTGTAACAGATAATATGTTTGTACACATTGAACGATTATATTTTTTTCTCCTCAAAATATTCACCCAAAGAAGTTCGATTGGAATTAAATCAGGGATTGGGTTGGCCACTCCCTACTTTTCAAAGTTGTATCTTTTGTTTATTTTGCAGATAGGTTTTCCAGAATTTGGAGATGAACAAAAAACAGTAACATTGTTTATCGATGATCTTATGTTGCTGATAATTCAATATACTTATTCGCTCAATATTAAAACAATCTTGAAGCTCTTTTCGAGTTCGCTAATCAATTCCATACAATTTCTCAAGTGTTTGTAAACCTTTTCCCGGTAGTGTATATATATTCATAGTAATTTACCAAAGACGAATATTAATTGAATAAATTACACTGTCCTACAGAATTGACAAAAATGCAAAGAACTCTTCAAGTGACCTAGCAAGTCACGCTGTAGGTCTTGACGAATAGATCACGATATGTTTTCTCAACAAAATTGTCTAGATCACACCTTAAAATTCGGGAAGTTATCGCTTAAAACCCGTTTTTCGGGTACCGCGATCACTCCCATCTCATCACAACGGTCGCCACTCTTTATCAACCGATTTTCGATTGCTTTACGGTTTTGGAAAGAAGAAGATTCAAGCTTTAAGATGATATACACTTCTGCTTATACTTTATACAAAGCAACTACGAGATTTTCTAAAAGATATCTAAGATTTACACTATACTTTTTATTCGATTTTCTCACTTTGAAGTCATTTTTATATAACATTTTGTTAAAACACCTTTACTTTTTTACATTCATAAACCAACGAATTATCCATCTAAAAACTTTTTTTGTGTCGATGAAAAGGTTTAATTCTCTTGTTTACAATAAGCGTCGTAACTTAAGCATTTATTGACCGATTTTAATAAACCATAACTTTTCTTACTCGAAAATTAATATTTCTTTTAAGATTAAATGTAAAAAAGAAAAGGTGTTTTAACAAAATGTTATATAAAAATGACTTCAAAGTGAGAAAATCGAATAAAAAAAGTGTTAATCTTAGATATCTTTTAGAAAATCTCGTAGTTGCTTTTGTATAAAGTATAAACAAGTGTATATCATCTTAAAGCTTGAATCTTCTTCTTTCCAAAACCGTAAAGCAATCGAAAATCGGTTGAAAAATGGCGACGTTGTGATAGTGGGAGGGATCGCAGTACCCGAAAAACGGTTTTTAAGCGATAACTTCCGATTTTGGGGGTGTTAGACAATTTTGAAAACGCTATCGTGATCTACTCGTCAAGACCTACAACGTACACTAGGTCACTCGAAAAGTTCTTTTTCACTGTTGGACAGTGTTACTCGAACTCCTTAAAATATTTGATCAAAAGTTCCCGAACAAAAAATTAAGCATTTTAGTTCAAATTTATTATATATAAACTTTGGGTTGAACATTAGAGGTTTTTTTTCTCGAAACCTAAATATTTCGAAAACTATTTAATTTTTCATATGATAAGATTTATTACAGTAGACTTGAAAAAAAAATTGGTGGTAACAAATTGTAATTACTTTATAGAACTACTATATACAAAAACGTACTTTTCCTAGGGCCACATCATATGCTTGCAGTATATTTTCAATTTTTGGGTAAGGTCCTAAATTTGAGGGTCCTAAATCTTAAGGACCAATTGCTGCATTTGATAAACTGATTGAATTTGTCTATATTTAGTCTCTTGGAGCTAAACAGGTAATGATTAATGAGCATAAACGCCGTTCAAAGTAAAAATGGCCACAAATAGCATCCATGTAGAGTTGAGCTTGGGTTATTTTTGACACATTAGAAAATTCAAATCACGATACAATCATCAATATGCTGATGAACTAGATAGATTGCTGTAAAAGAGAAATGTACATATCTCACCGTTTTATTGACGTCATCATCGTTATCCTACGCATAATCATTTATTGTGCTATTTAAAGCAGCCGCTAGATGGCGCAAGCAAGTTGTTGCATATTTTTGTGCACTATAAGCAAATAGCGGCCCTTTGCTCCCCCTGCGGAGTCATAGGATTACATATGTATAAGCAAATTGATGCACAATTAAACCAAGCAGCTGGCGAAGCCCCTTAGCCTATATAAAACTCTTTTTTACTCCATATTATCTCCTAAGTTCCATTATGTTTATCACTAATTGCTAACCAGAAACTGTAGCAAACTTTACCGGAACTTGTTGGACTTGTTGCTTTGCTAGTTTGTTTCAAAAACTTTATATCTTTAGTGCGCCTTAAAAATATGTTTTAAATAAATTACGCAATGCAACAACTGCAACAGCAACAACAACAACAACAATAACAATGCAACAAAACGATGACAATAACTTGAATGACGCTGACAACCGCAAAGCGAAATGTTGCGGCAAGTTGGAAAACTTATGCCCTGATCCCAAAGGAAAGAAACTTCCTTCAGTGCATAGGGATAGAGAGTTGGAGAGAGAGTTGTGGCTGCATCTAATAAATGCCAACTAAGCCAAAGCTGCGTCTTTAGTCCTTGCAGCGCTTAAGTTGCCAACTTTTATGGAAAACTTGGCCCTAGCTATTGGCCAGGGCTAAGCGAATGTTGGCAAAAGTTTTTGCATTGTAAACAAATCCCAATACACAATTCAATGCGCTTCAACACGCCCTAATGTATGCTCAAATTCTTTGCCCCCCTTTTTTTTCTTTTTCTCTCTCTCTCTCCACTCTTCTTCTACGGTTTCGCTTTGTTGTAACAGTTATTGTTGCACTTGTTTTAGTTGTGTTTCTTGTTTAGGCGAAAGTTGCCAAGGCAAAGCCAAGATAAACAAAATGAGACATTCAAACAAATGGACGACGGGGTTGGACAAACGGGCGGACGAACTCCGTAGCAGTTGCTTGGTTTGTTGGCTTAGACCAGGACACAAGACAATGAGCCACGACTAGTTGGTAGTCAAGTAGCCCAAAGGTTCCGCATCACGCCACCGCTTCACTGGACTGAGTACTGCTTGGACTTAGTAGATTCTCTATTATCCAATCGGGCGTTGTATATAAGCTTCATATTATTGTATTACTTTTTGTTTTCAATTCCAGCCAAGTTGGTCAAAGGACTTATGAGGGGGCGGGGAGGGGAGGTGAAGCTGTTGCTTTTAGCATAATTCGCTGACTGAATAGCTCACAGTTGGGCATCTTTAATATGCCAAAGGAGAGGATATATTAGATTTACCTCGAGGGATACTTTGAATCCTTTTCGGGCTTTGATTATTTTTTTGGTGTGTGCTCTAAATATTATCTCCAAGTCAATAAAAATGTAATTTTTGAGACTTAGCCATTTCATGACGAGAACGAGAATTTGTGAAGATTTCTATTTTAAATATTATTATTAATATATATACGCTTCGAAAAGACCCGCAATACAGCCCTTCGCATGGAACCCTCAAGCAGAAGGCAGTTAGAGAAAGAAGTTCAAGCAAGTGAGACAAACTGGATTGAAATTAAAAGGATGTCATCGAATAAAAGCAGATTCAAGAATTTTGTGCAGCCTTATGCTCCACTCTGGAATTATATATGAATAGGAGGAAAAATTTTTTATCTACCCATAATTGGAATTTTAGGAGCAATTTTTCAATAATTTTTTGTAGAGTTCTGAATACATTTCAATGAACATTTTTCCAACTGAAAGAGCGCTCTTTGCTTAGAGGACTAAAGTGCCTGAGTAATTTGAATTAGGTAAGAAATATCAATGATTTTGATTTAAGATCCTCAAAAATTTTTCCTTTTTATAGAAGCTTTATAAATGACTTATTTTTAAGACTTCAAACTGATTAAAAGAATCTAAAAATCTCTTAGATTAATTTTAAGCCTAAAATTTCTTTGCCGCTTACTAGACTATTTTTGCCTGATTTTATCTGTAATATTTTAGGATCCTGCATAGGGTATGGTGGGGCAATCCCGATTATCTCATTTTATCTACATGATTCTTTAATTTTAGTGTTTTTTACTAAATTTTCTCAAAATAATCAGGGAAAGGTGAGGCAAATCCATAAAGTGTGGGTAAGCCTGACCTCCTACTATTTCTCAAAAACGGCAAAATGGTGTGAAGTCATAAAACAGGGTAAGGTGGGGCAAACCCGACAGTGTACCACATTTATTGAAATGTTTCTGCCATTTGCAGTCTCTTACTAAGCTTGGACAAAATAAATGGGGTAAGATAGGGCAAACCCGACCTGCCACTATTGGTAACATCACAGTTGTCTGTCGGTCTAAGTATAGATGTTAAAGCAACGAGAAGTTTTTTTTATCGATATTCAATTCAATTTCTGTGAATATTTGATTACACATTCTTGTTAAATAAAGGGATAAAAGTTTCCAAAATATTTTTTCTAAATATACCCAATGGCCTTGATTGGAAATCTGCATATATACAAAAGAACAGCCTCGAAAATAATTTGTAATTTCCTAAGTTAAATATAAATTTTCCTGTTTTATGCAATCCACTTTCAAATAAAAGTTTTTTACATTTCTTGGGTCTTTGAGAAAAAAAGAATCCAATTTGGCATAAAACTTGTTTTATTAAGAAAAAACAAAAAATTAATCATAATAAATCGATTTGGCAACTCTTATAAATCATAATAAACGTCAAAAATGGATTTCTCGACCAAAAATTCCGCGTGAAAAACATTAGCGTAGAGAAAAGTTAACGTTTTAGGTTTTATGAATATTTAATTCGATTTTTTAGTACTTTAACACCTTGTGGGGCAAATCCGAC
Source organism: Chymomyza amoena (assembly GCA_037043745.1). Lineage (NCBI taxonomy): Eukaryota > Metazoa > Arthropoda > Insecta > Diptera > Drosophilidae > Chymomyza > Chymomyza amoena. The sequence goes on from JBAMAX010002936.1 coordinate 143,982, forward strand.
TTTCAAATGATGACGTAAATCAGACGTCCAACTCTAACCAAAAAAATATAGCAGCAATCTGTTTGGACATAAGATCAAATAACTCCGATAAGTTTCATAGCTAATATATTTAATTTAATCATCCTCTCTATTAACATTCGTTCAACTTTCTTTTCGATTTTTATGTTCCAAGTATTATGATTTGTTTTAGAACACTGAATGTTATTAAAAAGAATAATATGCTCTTTGATTTATAATCGAAAAACCATTAAATATTTATCACTTATGTACAAAATCAGCCAAAAGAGCAAGGCGGTCCAATTTACCCCATTATTTTTAATAAGGACAAAAAAGACATTTTTTAAAAATTATCTTAAATAAGATCACATCTGTGCAAAGTCAACTAAAAAAATGGCGGACGTAAAGTCGGCGCGGACGACTTTAGGATACCCTGTACCACTAGCATGTAATAAAGTCCGATTTCTTCACAAAAAACCAAAAACAGAAGAATTTTTAAGCAAAAATTTTTTTTTGACCGATCGTTCCTATGGGAGCTATATGATATAGTCAACCGATTTCAATAAAATTTGACACAGTGCTTAAATACCTTAAAAAAGATATGAATGCCAAATTTATTTCAAATATCTTTACAAACAAACGACACACATCGAATTTTGTATAAAACCGTGTTTTTGGACCGATTGGTCCTATGGGAGCTATATGATCTAGTCAAACGATTTGGATTAAATTTAGTACAGTGCTTAGGAACTATAAAATACTCACGAATGTCAAATTTGGTCCCAATATCTTAACAAACAAACGAAACACAACAAATTTTGTTAAAAAATCGATTTTTTGGAAGATCGGACCTATGGGTGCTATATGATATAGTCAACCGATTTTGTTCAAATTTGGCACATTGCTTAAGTGGTCTAAAAAATTTCCAAACGCCAAATCTGGTTAGGATATCTGTATTGAAAAACGAAATATAGCGAATTTTTCTTTAAAAAAGTTATTTTGGCCGATCGGTCCTATGGGAGCTTTATGATATAGTCAACCGATTTCGATCAAATTTGGTACAGTGATTGGGAACTATAAAACTTTCGAATACCAAATTTGGTTACGATATCTTCATAAACAAACGAATTATTCATCTAAAACGCTTTTTTTTGTCGAGGTCGTCTCAAACACCCCCATGGGAGCTATATAATTTATCCCCGATATCAAAAAAATAAAAAAACTTGCCTCCTATGGAATAATATGGGATCTAATGTGAAAGTTTGGCAACTCTAGCTCTTACCATCTCTGAGATCTAGGCGTTCAAACGGACGGACGGACAGACGGACATGGGTATATCGACTTCTCTGATCATATTTTAGGTAACTTTGGGGTGTCTACGACGTCTCCTTCTATATGTTACATACATTTTCGGCTTGCACAAACTTAATATACCCTTGGTACCATATGGTACAGGGTATAAATAGGCGGTCGGGTTTACCCCACTATTTTGAAAATTAAAAAATTAACTTTTTTTAATAATAATAATAGATTAGCATAGCATCTGTGCTAAATAAGCCAAAAAAATAGGCGGTAAGGTAACCCCTTTTTAAAAACTACAAAAATTGACTTTTTAAAAAAATTATCATACTTCAGCCTTAACACTCTAATGCTATTATATATTTTCATTATAATTTAATATCACAGAACAAAATTGATTAATTAAGCCTGAAATCTTTCTAGTAAGGAAACTAAACGTAAGATGTATTTGTAATGCCTAAGAATAAGTGAATAAAATTGAATTGAATTAAATAAATAACAGGTTGAATCATCTTTAAAATATGCCAAGTCTTCGCTGTTCTAATAAACATAGCTTAAATATTGGAATACTAAATGGTGCTAACAAAGAAAACAAAGGCATTAAAATTCACTTCATTGCAGAAATACAAAATATGTACAAAAATGTAGTATAACTTTTAAAAAACAATCTTATAATAAAGATGTTTCGATGTACATACTCTTTAAAGAGGCAGTGTGAAGATTACACTTATTAAGTTTCATAAATGAAAGCATATTCCACATATGAATTTTTTTTTTATTAAAAAAAACTTTGCACTTTGCATACAAAAAATAATCTTTTATTAGTGTATATAAACTTCAGCAAAACGAAGTTATCTCAAATCACAATTTTCATTTTTTTTTTTTTTGCATAAGCCTCAGCCGGCTCTGACAATGCAGCAGAGAGTCCTGTCTGCTTTATGTGACTTTTTTTCTCTTTAAGTGAGTGTGTGTCTATGAGTGTGTATTTGTATTAGAGTATATATGTGTGTGTGTGTGTGTGTGTGTGTGGACTGTTTGTACTTCAATCTGTCAGTTTATCTTGGCCAGTGCCTTGCCCAAGCCTTGTGGCCAGCCAGAGCCTGCCCAGCCTGTTGTCAATTTGCTATTGGCATTTTGTTTGCAAAATATATCAAAAAAGTTTTGTCATTCATTCACTATCTCTCACTCACACTCTCTCTCTGGCTCTCTTCAGCTATGTCCCTCTACCTCCCCACCCTCCACTCACACTCTTTTAAGCTTTGTATGTCTTTTATGTACTTTTGGGCTTTTGTGTGCAGCTGCGCTTCAACATCATCATCATCTACATCATCGTCATCTTCATCATTCTCCTCTCATCATCATCTTCTCACTGTGGTGGCTCTTCTATAATAATAATATGCTTATCAACTGTCACACGATTTGCAAGTTCATTGCACTCCAAACGAATATAAAACCAAATTAAATGACAGACGCACTGCGACAATTCCACACAGCATATTTCTCTATGTATAGTATATATGCTAAGTATGTACTATGTGTATACATAGCAACCAGTATATATGTATATACACTTATACACTCACATGCGCCGAGTCACAAAAATGTAAAATTCTGTTGTTTTGTGCAAATAAATCTAATTTTCCATAACAATAAATAAAAATGAAATTAATTTCCGTTTTGTTGTGTACACATAAAACAGCCGCCATTTTGAGTATTTCTGCTTTGTAGTTGTGTCTACTATATATGTGCGTGTGTGTGTGTGTGTGCGTGCCCACGGAAATGAAAAATGCTTCAAACAATTTACAATTGTATACGATTTAATTGCACATAATTGACAGACAATTTGAAAGCAACTAATACAAAATATCCACAAAAACGGAAGTTATTGAATTATGTTTCGAAAAACAGGGAAAAATACGGAACTGGCAGCAGATGATTAATATTCGGGGTCACGTTCTCATGTTCCTCTTTTGGCCTAAATTGAAAACTAGTTGGCAACACTGAACAAGTTCGCAATGCAAAAAAATAAGTTGCTAGCCTGGCAAATCCCTTATAATACCCGTGCTTCTCTAAGGCGCTGAAGCATACACATTGTCATTATCCAATAAGGGGACTTTAGGGTCTTTCGAGAGAAAAATCCTCCGATCGATAAATGTGAATGCTGACTTCCGTAATCAAAAGAACCACGAGCTGCATGAGCCATAAGACGACACTGATATAGTTTGGAACTGGAAGGTGGACAACGATATGGACGTCCGCCGATTGGAAAATAAGGCTACGGAGGATCTTCTTTGCCTTGTGATTGTCAATTGGCACCAGCAAGCGCAGGACAGAAACCTCTGGCGTAGGATCATTTCTGCAACCAAGACCGATAACTGATTGTAATGGTCAAAATAGTAGTAGTACTACTAGCCTGGCGGTAAATGTGACCAAACTATTAAATTCATAGTTGGATATCATTATGCAACAATAAGCAGGCCACGTGCGTCATTGGTGACTCTTTCAAACAAAAAAGGCATAGGTTGAAGTTTTCCACGGTAGCTATATGAAATATTGCATACATTTCGATCAAACTTCACACAAATGTGTTTACTTAAACACACAAAATATGAAACAAATGCAAAAATTTTTTACCTAATTTATTCCACTTAGCTTGTTTCAGTAGTCTAAACATTTGTGTGAGCTTTGATCAAAATTGGTTTATTATTATACCCTGTACCGTATGGTACAAAGGGTATATTAAGTTTGTGCAAGCCGAAAATGTATGTAACATATAGAAGGAGACGTCGGAGAGACCCCAAAGTTACCTAAAATATGATCAGGGTGAATAGAGAAGTCGATATACCCATGTCCGTCTGTCCGTCTGTCCGTCCGTGTGAACGCCTAGATCTCAGAGATGGTAAGAGCTAGAGTTACCAAACTTTCACATTAGATCCCATATTATTCCATAGGAGGCAAGTTTATTTTATTTTTTTGATATCGGGGATAAATTATATAGCTCCCATAGGGGTGTTTGAGACGACCTCGACAAAAAAAAAGCGTTTTAGATGAATAATTCGTTTGTTTATGAAGATATCGTAACCAAATTTGGTATTCGAAAGTTTTTTATAGTTCCCAATCACTGTACCAAATTTGATCGAAATCGGTTGACTATATCATATGGCTCCCATAGGACCGATCGGCCAAAATAACTTTTTTAAAGAAAAATTGGCTATATTTCGATTTTTTAATAAAGATATCGTAACCAGATTTGGCGTTTGGAAATTTTTTAGACCACTTAAGCAATGTGCCAAATTTGAACAAAATCGGTTGACTATATCATATAGCTCCCATAGGTCCGATCTTCCAAAAAATCGATTTTTTAACAAAATTTGTTGTGTTTCGTTTGTTTGTTAAGATATTGGGACCAAATTTGACATTCGTGAGTATTTTATAGTTCCTAAGCACTGTACCAAATTTAATCCAAATCGTTTGACTAGATCATATAGCTCCCATAGGACCAATCGGTCCAAAAACACGTTTTTTATACAAAATTCGATGTGTTTTGTTTGTTTGTAAAGATATTTGAAATAAATTTGGCATTCATATCTTTTTTAAGGTATTTAAGCACTGTGTCAAATTTTATTGAAATCGGTTGACTATATCATATAGCTCCCATAGGAACGATCGATCAAAAAAAAAATTTTTGCTTAAAATTCTTCTGTTTTTGGTTTTTTGTGAAGAAATCGGACTTTATTACAAGCTAGTGGTACAGGGTATCCTAAAGTCGTCCGCGCCCGACTTTACGTCCGCCATTTTTTTATATAGCTGTCATACAAATTTGAACCAGCTAAAGCAGCGCGCTTCTTTGCGCCACCTTTTAAAATGGATTGCAACATGGCTGACTATCTAGAATAATAAGGCGGCCATGGCAAGTATAGGATGGGCCATCAGTTGGTTTGTTTGTCAATTAAATTTTATTCGTATATTTTCCAACAAAATTGGGTAAATGCATATACCGAATGCAAGTTTGAAACTACTCATTTATGTATGCTCTATAGGCTCAATATCATAATTTTCAAACAAATTTTCTTTTTTGAACGAATAAGCGACAGCGATAACACTATCTAATAAATTTAAAGAACGTAGAGTTAATATTAAATTTAGGATAATTATGGGTCGAGTAAAATTTAATGTTTTTTCTTATGAATTGATTTAGAGAATTTTTCGAAAAAAAAAAGGTACCTACAGTTTTCAGTGTTCAGTTCAGTTCAGTGTTCCGTGAACAACAATATTTTTTTGATATATTATATGTAGGATATATGCAGATAGAGTCAAAAATATGAAAATGACAAGCAACCAAAATCGAAAAAAAACATTTTCAACTATTTTTGAAAATTACTAACTTTTAGAGTGATTTTTGTTACAAAAAAAACTTTTAATTTTTTAGGCTTTGAAACGAAAGGGAATTCTCTTACTAACATCTTTAAAATCGTGTAAGAACTTCAGATACTTTGGAACCAATCAACCAGCCGATCAAATTTTTACTTAATCACATTTTTTCTTTCACTCAAACTTTTCGTTTTCGACCATTTTAAAAATTACAAATTTTTAGTTTGATTTTGGTTAAGAAAATATTTTTTTAGGCTTTTAATCGAAAGGGACTCCTTTTAATTTTTTCCTTTCGAGCCTAAGATTTTTAAAATTGTGTATAAACTTCAGATGCCTTGAAACCAAATATGGACGATCAAATTTTCAATCCATCACAATTTTGTTTGAAAAAAAAAATTGTTTTCACTCAAACTTTTCGTTTGCGAGCATTTTTCAAAATTACAAAATTTCAGCTTGATTTTTGTTGACAAACATTTTTTTACTTTTTTTAAGCATTAAGTCGAAAGCGAATGCTTTTACGCACATTTTAAGATCTTTTTAATCGTGAAAAAAACTTCAGATGCTTTTTTTTTTAATTTTATGAAGCTTTGAGGTGAAAGGAAATTCTTTTACACACATTTCGATCTTTATGAAGAATTCGAGATTTTCACTGCAATCCCATTTTAGTTCGAGAAAACAAATTTTTCACTTAAACTTTTCGTTTTCGTATGACGTAACTACGTCTTAACGAATTTGTCACCCAGCAGTAGGCGGGATTTTAGTTCCTAAATTGGGATTGTCCTTAAACTTTGTTATGTTGCGAAAAAAGCAATCTGACCCATGTTGGGAGAAACGCGAGGCCAGAATGGAAGTTCTATGCCTAAACAAAAAAAAAGAAAATCCCAGGTAATCGTTATCTCAAAAACGCTGAATGGGTTCAAATATTTGCACACAAATAATCCATCAATAACAGACCGCTCATTACATCGCTTTTAAGTAGTAAAGTATTAAATAATCGTAAGCAAGATCGCAAATATATGATTATAAAATGTTTTTAAATTTGTGTTAATATTTGTGTTATTTTTGTTTCTGTTTTTGTAGAGTTAATAGAAAGCGCCAACAAAAATTATTTTTATGCCAAAAATGTGCTAAGTAATAAAAAAACAATGGAGTTAGTGCGTATTGCTTGCAAAACCTCTAATATTTGGTGAATTTAAGAAAATATGTTTATATTAAAAAGTAGTGTGACGATAATAATTGGGGCATACCAACTTTTGGATACACTTTATTTTCATTAAACTAGCAAAGAGTTTAATTAAAGTACAATATTTGTACCAGTGTGCGTGAGTGACTAGAGAGGCAACAGAATTGAGAGGCAGAAATGCAGAAAGTGCAAATAGTGCCAGACAAGCAATTAGGGTAACAGCAATCAGCATACTTTGTATTTGGCATAAAAGGATTTAAGATAAAGATAAAGCATGTTTGTCCAATACAATATATAACAATTTGTTTATCTCCGCTTGTAAGAAATATATAAAGTGATCTAGAAAATATAAAAAACAATTGTTTGTCAACAGCTAATTAGTTATAATCGGTACAAAATATATAGAAAATATATACTCACTGGTAGATACTCTAGCGTCATTTACCAACACTTTTTCAAATGCAGCACACTCTTCTCAACACAATTTTAGACACCAGTATTTTACCTTTCCTTCTCATAATTGCTTAGTTTGTTGTTGGGCAATTCTGCATTTCTGCCCAACCAAATTAACACTCTAAACATAAATATACTTTCTAAGCAGAGTAATGGGTGCTTAATAGTAGAGTTAGACAAATATTTTTTTAGTTCACACGCAAGCAAGCAGTTTCAGGCCCCGTTTGTAAGAGATCTGGTACATAATTGTTGACTTAGTTGGCTGCAAAACTAAGCAATAATATGTGTAACAAGTGGTACAGACTTTCGCCTTATTTCGAACTCGTGACTTTGAAATGTGTTTATAAACCGCACTGTACTAATACGCACTACTCGAGGCTAAGCTCTATTATTCTCCGAATATCTTTTAACAATAGCGGACAGCTAGACAGAAAGACGCTCCCTAAGACGTATCCAACTACAACAACTCAATAGTGGTAATCAATTAAAAGTAGAGTGTTCGATATATTCCAATCTGGTAAGCTGATCACAGGTTACTTGCCAAAATTCGATTTTATTTTTAATTATTAGAAACGTTTGTTATTGATAACAAAATTTGGAACTTTCCCGCAACTATTTATAAAGCCTAATATGTCTCAATGTCTGAGTCAACAACTGCGTAAATATTCGGTCGGGGAGGGGTATACAGCTGTGTAGATATTGTTCTTCGAGTCGACTCAATAAATGCATAAAGTAGATAATTGTTAGTGGAATGTTATTTCTTACCAAATTGATAAGAAATATGGAATTGAATAGAAATTGAAAGCGTTGACACATCAATCAGATCTTATCGCATTATGACGCTAATGATAACATAACTTTAATTCGACTTTTGATAAGAACTTAATCTTAATTGAATTTCATGCTTATATTTTTGTAGTGTTTAGTAAGCCAACTATTATTCGGTTATTAAAACCCAATTAGTGGAGTGTTCCAAATTTCGCGTAATATTTGAATCTTAAATTTTTGTATAGGTTTTAATACATATTCACACAAAGAATAACACACTTTCGGAACTAGTTCCAGTCTGTCTCCGAAGCAATGTCCGAAGCGAATCTCTAGCAAAATTCAGCATGACAGAATTCTGACACAGCCAATCTTATAAAAAGGTGTATTTTGAAAATTATCTCAACCTACTTTCGGAACTAGTTCGCATCGGAGTCCGAATCAAAGTTCGAAGCAGAACTCTAGCAAAATTCAGCATGACAGGGTTCTGACATAGCCAATCCCATAAAAGGAGATATTTTGGAAATTATCTCAACCTACTTTTGGAGCACGGTCGAATAGAAGTCCGAAATAAAGTTCCAAGCGGAACTCTAGCAAAATTCAGCATGACAGGATTCTGATAAAGCCAATCCTATTAATGGAGGGATTTTGGAAATTATCTCAACCTACTTTCGGAACTAGTTCGCATCGGAGTTCGAATCAAAGTGTGAGGCGGAACAAAAGAAAATTCAGCATGACAGATCTCTGACACAGGGATTATGGAATTATCTCAGAAACCTTACGTGCTGCCGTTTTTTGACCTAGAATTCGTCTTTAGCACCCTAAAAAACGCGTCATATCATAAAGGAGATCGAAAAAAAAATTGGTTCGGAGTTGTTAATAGCCACCTAACACTTTAGCAGGCCTTTTACATATGTATAATAATAATGGTCATAAGCTCTGTATGTTGTGTAGGCGAAATGTGACGTCATCATGCCACAAGATTTTTCTCCAAAAATTTTTTGTTGTTTTCCTTTTTATTTCTCTTGGGAGCTTCTCTATAACAGATTTCCTTCGAAAGCTATTTTGCGCTGCTTGTATTACTGAAACCCATGAAATTTTTTTGCTGCGCCAGTCCTTGAAGGGCAGTCCGTCGCCAGGTTGTTTTTGGTCGTCCTACTCATACCACATCCTTGTTTGGATGTAACACATGGAATGTTTTGCTGTGCCAGTTCTTGAAGTGCAGTCCGTCGCCAGGTTGTTTTTCCTAATCGTCTGCTTTCTTGAGGATTCCAGTCAAGTACCATCCTAAGAATGCTGATTGGTTCTTTTTTGAGAGCATGATCTGTCTATGTCCATTCACGTTTCTTGATTTGGAGGTTGAATTTCTCAAAGAATCAAAATATGAAAAAAATATAGTATTAAGGAATACCTAGTGCGGATCTACGGAGTTAATTTTCAGATCCGGACCCTTCCTCACCCTGTAATCTGAAGATATCCAGTGGTGGTTCTACGCAAGTGGGCCACGGTTCCGGATTCCCCCCTCAAAATATACATGCTCTTCGAAGTGAAGAGCCCCCACCAAAAGACCAAAACCTGTCTCCGCACCTGGGAACTTCGCTTACATACCAATAGAGTACTTGCAGGATTTTTAAAACCTCATGCCTCCTGCTAATCTAAACAACTAAGACCTAGCAACCAAACGATTTCTTCAATTTGCGAAAACTGGAACATACTCTATACCGAACTTATTAAGTACGTGTTATCAGGCCAATTAAAGATTTCGTCACCTGGAGTTCTATCTTGATTACCTTCAAAACTTCAAAATAAAGAGAGTGCATGATATTAAGACAACAACCAACACAAAAACAACAAAAACAAGATCGTGTATAGATCGTCATTTGGTTAGAACAACTGTTCAAATGAAAAAAAAAACTTAAAACAAAGTTCCATTTTTAGAAATACCTATGTCTGATGTTTGCCAAAGTGCGTTATACTAGTAGGTATGTTAGTTCCCGATAGTTGGCAGCTCACCGAGTTCATTAGGAACTAAGCACTTACCCACGATGGTCGCGATTCCCGCGCGTAAATGTACAATACTCTTTATAGTTATAGCTTTCAACTTGTATTTGATCACATTGCTCTATTGGTACAATAATGATCAATATAAGGGAGCACGTGCTCTGCCAGAGCATGATCTGCTTAACAACGATATAATTTTAATTGACAGACGTGAAGGTAAGTAAATAGATTCAGAGAACTTGTTTTCCTTATGCCTACTTGTTTGCTAAATGCGTACAGCGCCAACTATGGAGCAGCAGCTCGATTGGATACGTGAAGAGCTGCCCTCATTCCCACTAGAAGAACTGAAACAACTTAACGCCACCCAACACAAACTTCCATGTGCGCCAGCTCCAAATTTCCAACAAATAGAGTTCCACAATGACTACTGGCAGGTGGCCAGATTGCGTGGACTCAACTACTATATCTTCGGTGCTTACTACGATAAGCGGCCAACCGTGCCGCGAGCTCCTTTGGTGCGTCTGTTGGCCATGGTCAATCAGGGTGTCTGGAACGAGAATTTGTTTGGTGCAACCTTTTGCCAACTATGGTTCGATTCCGAACTAAGGCCGTCCAAAGTGCCCGTGCATGAGCACAAGATTATCTGGAAGTTTGGCCATCCGGAGAGTTTCTACTATCCCGTGCTGATCTCTTGTGCGCTGCCTGAGGGCGAGCTAAAGCAGGAGGTGCCCACAATGGTCTCACTGGTGGAGCAGCGCTGTGACCGAGCCAGCAATCTCTTACGCGTCATCTACGAGCCACCAGACGAGGAGTTTGTTAACCGCACCACGCCACGTTTTGCCATTTGCGTCAAGGGCATGGATTTTCCCTACTCCGACATGTCCTGGCGCCTCATCGAGTGGCTGGAGATGATGCGTCTGCTGGGCGCCGAAAAGATTACCTTTTACAAGGCTAACATGCATGCAAATATGACGCGTGTGCTGCAGCATTACATGGACACCAATCCGGACTTTATAGAGCTGCGTCCGCTGTCCCTGGGACGTGGTGAGCCGCATTCTCCGCCGCATTTTGCGCACTATGCCTTGAACGAAAATTATTTCAATCGTATACTCAACGAGATGATACCCTACAACGATTGCTTCTATCGCAATCTCTATCAGTTTGACTACGTGGGCGTCTTTGACATTGATGAGATCATTATGCCGCTGGGCAATACAACCAACTGGACGCAGCTAGTGGAGGTGGCCAAAGTAGTGCCGGACTATTTGAACGTCACCTCACCCAATTGCACCAGCTGGGTTAGCTTTTGCTTTCGCAATGTTTACTATCCGCGCTATCCCGAGCGTCCCCGCTACTTTCCCCACTTGCCCGCCTATTTCTATATGCTGCAGCATGTGGAGCGCGTGGCGGAGCACTGTGATCGCGTCGCAGCCGCCAAGTGCCTGCATTCCACACAGTATGTTGTGGGTCTGCACAATCATTTTGCCATACACTGGACGGATAAGGTGACCTGTCCGGCCAAGTCGGTGCCCATCGAGTTTGCTCAAATGCAGCACTATCGTGAGCCGGACAATAAGACACGTCTGCTCAATCCCGTGGTGGATGACAACATTTGGCGCTATCAGCCGCAGCTGCAGCAGCGCGTAATGGAGAAGTTCAAGATCTTGGGCTTTCTGCCAGATCCCAAGCAGCTGGCGGCAGAGAGGGAGCAGCAACGCTTGGAGGATGAGCTGGCGCTGCAGCAGGCAGCAGCTGCCGCATATAGTAACAGCTAAGAATCAACAACTTTTAGATAATTCTCTCTTATTGTGATAGGTTACGCTATAAGATTAGATTAGATTATTTATTATAAGAGCAATAAGGTGATATCTATCTATCGGCTATAATTTGCCGCTTTGTAGATATTTTCGTTAATTGTTTTTCGACTATCTTGGAATTAATTGGGTTTGTCTTAAGTTGTTGGGTGGGGATTGGTAAGTTGAGCGAATCATGAATAACGCAAATGATCTAGTTGCCAAGTTGTGTTGATCTGAAATTTATGAGGCCTCAAAGTAGTCCAAGGCCTTTGGGAACCTAAGTGGTCGATTAGAAAGAATAATTTCGTATGTGTAATATTTGATAAATATGTATATAAGCAAATTGGCCTTGAGTTTTTGCTATTTCACAATAATATTTATTTGGGCAAAGCTATTTTTTATTCTTTAAGGCAAAATTCATATAAAAAATCCCACAATTTTGTCTTCGTATATAAAAAATAGTGGGATTTTTTTACATGAAGTTTTATCATCATATGCGCCTTTAGTAAGAACAATTCATAAATTTAAAAGTTAGTTTTACTCAGCCATGTTCCGAAAACCAAAAAAGTCAAATCGAACAATTTTATTCGGATTCGTTTTGAGGTGCTCCGGATGCCGATTTTCAGATGCTATTTTGATTTGGAAAATTTGCAATATTTGTATTGGCCTTGAGTTTATGCTAAATCAAAATAATCTTTTTTTGGTCAAATCTATTTTTTATTCTTTAAAGCCCATACACATTGCAAAATTTACGAATGGAATGACAAAATTCATTAAAAAAAATAGTGGGATTTTTTAGGTTGAGCTAGAAAAAATTAATAACATATACATAATAGTCAAAAAATATATAAAGACAGAATTCTTATAAATAATAGTCGGAATTTTTGTTTGAATTTTGACTTTATATAAAAAATAATGTAATTTTTTAGGTTGAGCTACAAAAAAATAATTACAAATATTAGTCAGAAAGATAGAATTCATATAGAAAGTAGTGGGATTTTTTCAATAAATTTTGACTTCATATAAAAAATAGTGGGTTTTTTTCGGTTGAGCTAGCAAAAATTAATTACAAATAATAGTCAATAGTCAATACAAAGGCAGAATACATATAGAAAACAGAGGGAATTTTTGTATGAATTTTGACTTCACATAAAAAATAGTGGGATTTTTTGTGTTGAGTTAGAAAACAATAATTACAATTAATAGTCAAAAAATATGCAAAAGCAGAATTCGTAAAGAAAATAGAGGGCATTTATTTTATAAATTTTGACTTCATAAAAATCCCACTATTTTGTATATGAATTTTTACTTTATATGAAAAATAGTGGGATTTTTTGGGTTGAATTAGAAAAAATTAATTACAAATCAAGCTACAAAATAATAAATATATAATGATTGAATTCATAAAAAAAAACAGGTTTTTTATATTTCTTATCATAAACTGTGGGACTTTTGGGATAAGCTAAAAAAAAATATTTACAAATAATAGTCAATATATATATAGACAGAATTCATATAAAAAAGTGGGTTTTTTTATATAAATTTTGAGTTTGTATTTAAAATAGTACGATTTTTTGGGTTGAGCTAGAAAAAAAATATTACAAATCAAGTTTTAAGTCAATGAATATATGAAGACAGAACATAAAAAATAAAATATAAAAATAATGGGAATTTTTTTCTAAATTTTGACTCCGTATAAAAAATAGTGGGATTTTTTTTTTTGATTATTTTGCCTTTCCAATAAAATATTTTGCATTCTTGCATACCTTCTAGTAAAAAAATTCGTAAATAAACCGTGTTGCGGAAAACCTAAAATTTAAACAGAATTTTTATTTAATTTTCCAATTCGTGTTTGGCAGCACGCATCCAGACAGAACTAATTTTTATTGTTGATATTTCACCTTTTTATTTTTCAAAAATTCATAATAAAGTTCGTCATATTTTTGACAGGCGCTGCCGCAACTCTTAAAATTTATATTACAATAACAGGAGGGCTAAACACTGTCGTAGGCTAACATATAAAAACACTTGTTTTTAGCAAAATTCGATTTTTGTTTCATCTTAGGGCGATACACCGATTATAGCGAGTCTGGTCCAACATTGTCGATACCAATCTTTAATAGATATGATTTCTCTTTAGCCGCAAAATAAGCCTTCGTTTCAGCGAACCCTCTCCGTCATTGGGGCTAGAATTTCTTTCCAGCGATCATTCTCTTGAGGCCTGAGAATAGGATAAAGTCGCTTTGGGCCATAGTCTGGAGTAGTTACGGCTGGATGTGGAAGCAATTCGAAGCCAAATTTATTCAATTTTGGTTTCGTTTTCGTTGATTTGTGACACGGTGCATTTCATTTTCATTTAAAGATTGCTAACCTATATAAATAAAAGAGTAGCCTCGAAAATAGTTTATAATAACATAAGTTGAAACCGAAACTCTTTTATATAAAAGATCTTTTTAGTCTTAAGGTTTTTGAGATAAAAATAACGCAAATTTTGAACAAAAACACATTTCTTTATGGAAAAAATAAATAAAAAAGACACAAAAAAAATCAAAATAAAAGTCAAATATGGATTTATCGAACTAAAAATTTCGCAAATTCATATTTGGGCAGAAATTAAAGCTTTGATCTAAATTGAATAAGAAGTCCCTAGTTCTGTATAATTCCGTATAATAAATAAAATGAGACGATTATATTACTTTGGCAACAATATTAATGGAAATGAAATGGTTAACCTTTTTGTATTACCTTTACGTAACGCGGCAACCCTGCAAATCAAATATAATGATTCGTGCACAAAAACGAACACAAAAAAATTGTTTTTAGGTTGACTTAGAGAAAAAATTATTTAAAATAATTGTCAATAAATACATACCTTAAAATTTACATAAATACTAGCCGGCCTCCGGCACGCTCGCTTCGCTCGCTCGTCTAGATATTTTTTTTCTTCCAATGATTTATTTTTGTGGCGAATTCACGAAATTGCATTATGAGCAAATATTGATCTGATCATATGTATTTTATACAGAAATCAAAAAATGAATTGTAAGCAAAAATCGCAGAATTACTTTCTTCTTAAGAAAACTTTCTTGGAAAGGAATAACTAAATCAATATTAATTTCTAAAATTGATGAAATTATCCTACCGAGTTTTTAAATTCACTTGATTTGCCAGGAATGTTAGGAGTGGCAACCCTTATCTCTTAGGGGTATGAAAAATAGATGTTGGCCGATTCTCAGGCCTGCCCAATAAGCACACAAAATTTCATGAGAAATATCTCACGAACCAATTCACACAAACACATCGCAATAGGCTTAAAACCTCCGCATTGACCTCTAACACACGCAAAAATCAGATTTGACAATTCATCGACTCGTTCATGAGAACACCACATAGCACGTAAAACATAAGTTTCTTCTTACATATAAAATTCTAGATTTCACAAGTGTTAGTTCACCACTACTCCTCCGACAACGGCTGGACCGATTCTCATGAAATTTTGTGATGCTTCAATAAAATAAAATTTATAACGTTTATAATTTTTGTATTTCCTTTCGACAAAAACAATTAACTACAAAATATTAGTTAATCTGACAATGTACACAATGCCAACCTAAATTAAAAAAATAATTTGTATTGGAAAATCAAATTGTCCTTTTTTAGTATTTTCGTCGCAATTTTGTTATATTTTCTCAACCTTAAACAATCCTTGGACTTCCACGAACATTTCAAGCTCAAAATTCGCCAAATCGGTTCAGCCGTTCGTGAGTCTATAAGCTTCGAAGGAACATAACATTGTGATACGAGAATTTTATATATAAGATAATCTAAGAGTATCAAAGAATAGTTTCTAAGTTAGTTATTAAGATGGTTTTTAAGTTTTTAATTTTCATGGGATTTTTGTTAATATTTTGACCTCTTAAAATATTTTAAGTTGATTTCTTTAAAATTGCTAATTATGTCTAAACAGGAAAGGCTAGAAGCCTGATCTATTTATTTTATACATATTATTATTATATTACAATTTATATGTGAAATTAAAAAATAAAATACAAAACAAAAAATTAAATAAAAATTTGTTTTTTGGCATTCGCTTTAATTACTTTGACAAAAACAAGCCACATAAGAAATTCCCTTTGCTTAAATTTAGAGCACGCAAAAATTCAGTTTAAAAACGAGTCCAATTAAAAATGTTCGGTTTCGATTTTCGGAAGCACGGCCGGCTTATAATATCTACCATAAAACCAATTTTCTTATTTTTTTAAAAATCGATCTAAAACATTAGTCAAATGTTTGCTAACAAAAATTCGCATATTTTTTAAGACTACTTTTTTAACTTTTAGTAAAGCATACACCAAATTGTTGCATACACAGCGAAAACTCATCTTTTAGTATACACACAGGCATACATATATATGTATATGCAATCCATTGGATCTATATATAACTAGATATATACATAAAAGCTTCAAATTTTTAGCTATATTCTCATCACATAAAAAATGCAATTCGATAGAGCATAAAAAAAGAAACAATTAAAAAATAAAAAATTCGATTTTTTTTTTTGTTGACTGACAGCTTTTGAAGCAAAAACAAATACGTTAACACATGTACAAAGTATATGCCGTGTGTTATGTGCTCAGTACATACAATGTATATATATATTTATATTTATGTATATATATGTATGTATGTGTGTATATTTGATATTACATTTTAAATGAATTGCTTCTGCTGCGCTTATTTGCACAAAACGCAGCTGCAAATAGCAAATAAGAAAAATAAATTCATTTTTGTAATTTTATTTAGTAGCAAATTAAAAAAAAGATACTATAAATTATATATAAGCAAACATGGCATATAACACTAGTCTACAAGGAAAAGTATCCGAAATAATTTAAGCTAATTTCTGCTTCTCTGTCCATGCAAAATTCGGATTGATAACTAAAATTCATTTATTAGTTTGAGTTTTTAAGATAATCGTATCTTTCGTGTTTAATGGAACTACCCACATTTAACTTCATAATGTTTTGACATTTACATAGCACAGGTCAACATGGTTCAGTTGTTGGAAAGCTAAGAGTCATTTCCCAAGTAATTTGGTGCGTAGAATCCGAATCCGGCATCAGAACTGCCCCATCACGTCAGGATTTTGAGATATTTGAGGTTATGTACCCAAAAAATAACATAACCTCAAATATCTCAAAATCCTGACGTGATGGGCCAGTTCTGACGCCGGATTCGGATTCTACGCACCAAATTACTTCGGAAATGACTCTTAGCTTTCCAACAACTGAACCATGTTGACCTGTGTTATCTCAAAGGCTTATTGCAAATGCTAAGGGATATATCTCGTAACTTCGAAAAGCCATAACTTTGCGAAAAAAAATCGTAATTGATCTCTTGAACCCTTAAATTAAAGGGTAAGAGTTGTACTAAATGATGTAACTGGAGAGAAAGACCGCAAAAATTTTTTGCGCCCTGTACATAACCTCAAAAGTAGGAAAAAACGCCGTTTTTTGGGTACATAGCCTTAAATATCTCAAAATCCTGAAGTGATGGGGCAGTTCTGATGCCGGATTCAGATTCTACGCACCAAATTACTTCGGAAATGACTCTTAGCTTTCCAAATACTCACATGACCCCTGTATTTGTAGACCTGTGTAATTGGCATATATACCAGCCCAATTGCCACGCCCACCTCAGCCCAATTCGCAACTGGGTCAATAAAAACGTCAGCACCAGAAATATCTGCGTTTTAAATACAATATCTAAATGTTGCATAAAAAAAACCATCCCACATAATTATTAATGTAAAAACTTACAATTTTTTAATGCAATTTTTTAATTTAATTTTTTTATAGTTTATGACTGCTTATCTTTTGTAATTAATTTTTGTTTTAATTGCTGCGGTCACAGACACACACAGACATCTGAAATTACCCAGTTTGAAAAAAAATACTAAAAAAAATGTTTATGAACTTTTTCAACCCTAGTAAAACGCTTTGACTTTGCCTTTTAATTATGCTGTCAACTCTTGGCATAGCCCTACCATGCACAGTGCTCTATAAGACTGCTCGCCACAAGGGATCCTCCCCCACATACAACCAGCCCCCTTAGCCCCTAAGCCGAAAAAAACAACAAAAAATTACGGCTCATGAACTGCGCTTGGCAGCATTGTTTAAACTTTCAAGTTGGCGACAATAAACGTTGAAACTTTTAGTTTTATTGCAAAAGTTTCGACGAGATTTCTGTGGAAGCACACAAAATGCCAAACAATAAAAAAATACACCAAAAAAATAATAATAACCGCACACAACTTTTTGGGGCATAACCGCAAACAACCAAACCCAACAAGTGAGCAGTGGGTTGACTCCTCCACTTAAAGCACTTGCTCCCGGAAGATACTCAGGCATCTTCTGGCAGAGCTAATCAAGCAACACTGTTTGGCCTGGAAAGAAATGCAAAGCGTCTCTAATCAGCCATGCCAAAGTTATGCCCTGACATGCCAGGACACGCCAGGACACATGTCTGTCTGCATAACTCTCACGGAATGCCAAGCCAACCCAAGTCAGTCAGAGTCAGGCCAAGTCACGCCGCCACCAAGAAGCCCTAACAAGACGCTTCCAAGTCAAGCTGTGCAAACCTGCACGTACCTGCACTTGATCTATGCGGATATTAAGATATTGAATTACCTTTTGCTTGCCGACGACTTCTTCCAGCTTACAATCTGTCTGGGTCTGACTCCAAACACCAACACACACAAAAACACACAAACACACAGACAGCCAGACTGCCAACCTGCCGCATGCCAAGGCGCGTGCACGCACAGCTCGAAAAATACCAAAATGAAATCGGGGAAATTCGGTTTTACTGATTTCCTTATACTCTTTAAGGCGTACGAAAGAAAAAGAGCGACGCACAGTGGCGCGACAGCGGCAAGAATGTTGCAAAAATAGATTTTGCGATAAAGGTTATATATGCAACGGATCTAGAACTTCCCAAGGAAAAAGAAAATATTTTTTGAATACTCTTAAAGTGTATAAGCATCGTAAGATTCTTTAGTTAGCTTATCTAAACAATCATAAGATTTTTGGACTAGTAGACTTTCATGACTCTCTAAAAAGCTGTATTGAGGAACTCAGGTATTCTTAAGAGAGCATCGCATCTCTTATAAATTCATGACTTCACAGAAACTACATTTCAACCCCCTTGCGACTACGCTTCTGTCTGCACTTAATGTCCAATACCCAGTGCTGAACAATTTTCTACTATGCTATATTCACTATATTCACAAATTTCGTATATCTCACGAAGCAATACACACAAGCACACCACATTAGGCTTATTACATCCGTATTAACAACCTCTAACACACACAAAAATCAGATTTGAAATTCATCGAAGCGTTCATGAGAACATCCGTAACACGTAAAACATAAGTTCTTTTATATATATAGATAGTAAGATATATGGCTTCCTTTATCTCCTATTAGAGCATAGACGCCTCATTGCCATCTTCCATCGAACTCGATTTTAGGCTATATTCTAATTCGTTCCAGCTTAGCTCCAGAGATTTAATTTCGGCTTCTGTGGATTTTCTCCAGATGGTCTTCCAACACTGTGCTTTGCTTGCTGAAAGGGATTCCAGCGGATTGCTTGCTTTGCGATGAAGGTAAAATAAATGAAGTTTTTGTTTTTATGAAGTGACGTTTTAGTCCATATTTTTACATTTTTTAGTACTTTCCTGAGCTGCCCACAACCGGTTGAACTAATTTTCTCTCTTAAAAGTTGACTACTCCATTTAAAGTTGAATAATTTTTTTTCTCTTTCATGAAATCAAGTCAATTCTTTTTCCAATAATTAGCTAATGTTTGTAGCTTCCCGTATATTTGCATATGTCTACAAAATATGAAATTGGTTAAAACTTATGGCTCAAATTGAAAACTATGCCCACAACATGACTACTTTCCTTACAGATTTTTCAATCGCAAATATCGCACAGGCAACAAATTCCAAATTCCACAACTTATTGCACAGCACTCGGATATCGTTTTACCCTTTAACTTATTTTAAAGCCTCAACATTTTTCTTTCATAAAAATATTTCAATAGGCTTACAAAATATATATAATATATTTTTACAACGCTTATGCGGCATCCGTGCCACTGTGCGTCGTTAGAAGTAGAATGCAGTAACTAGTTGTAAACTAGTTAAAGATGCATTCGAAGGCAAAGCGATGTGAACATGCTAAGGTGAGAGCAAATTGACAACTGAGCTTATTTTTACTCTCTCAACAGAATGCAGATCACGACTTCGGCAACCGTTCGGCTATGTCTGAGTAAGCGATGGTGCTCGTTCGCCTGACCATGGTCGAATAATTTAAGGTGGTGACGCCCCTTAAAGATGAATGCAATTTAGAAATCAATAGCTTCTCATGGCATTGCCTTATAAATGTAAATGAGATGAATATCCTTTAGTTGACTTTTATAAATAAATAAGTTTAATAGTCAATAATTCATAGTAGTTTATATACATCCAAGTGCGCTTGCAAGGCGGGTGATTTTGAGAGCTAGGAAAAGAAGACTTCAAAGGTGCCATCTGGGGGACGTTCCTACGATATTGCTATAAATAAATTGAAAAGTTTTTAAGCCTCATTAGAATATGTATATAGAAGTATATATTCCTATAAATATTGCTTTTTTCCATATGTAGAACCCTGCAATTATAATTGGTTTTTATATTCTATTTACCTTATGTACAACTAACATAGGTTAAGCTGCCAAGATAGATAGAAGGTAAATAGTTTTATTATATTATATACAAACTAAAATATCTTGAGCTTAACAGTCGGAGTTAATATATTTTTGAAAATTACGCTTAAATTGTTTTACATTTTTCAGTACTAGAAAACTTTTAAAGTACCACCAAAGTCTTTGTTCGCCAAACGGTTTTCGGCTCTATTAATTTCTTGCCTGATTCATATATTTTTCTTAAAAGTCGGAAAGTAAAAGCGTTTCAATGAAAAGGTAACGCATCGGCCAGGTCACCCGAGCCTGGCATAGACAAAGACGATTGCAGCAAAAAGCCAAGGTCGTGCATCCTGGAATGAATTGAGGCACTTAACTCAAGACAGAATGAATCTGTTGGAGATCTCTTATTTCCGCCCTGTGCTCCTTTTAAGAATCTTTATTTTGAAATTTGTATCAAGAAGTTATAAAAAAAATGGAAACTTGAAATTTTTTTGTAAAACTGAAGGGAAAAATTATTCTCAGCCAGATGAGAGTTACCAAAGCGATTTTCGGAGGGATATTAGATAGTCATACAGATGATTTTGATGCCACTTAATTTTTTTTTTTATTATTGGTAAATAGAGATTTTGTGAGATTTCAGCTGATCTTGACACTTTTCCACCAGTGCACCAGAAATACTATATATATATATATATAAATACTTATCGAGTAGCTAATATATCTCTTTAAAATAAATAAAGAAAGCGGATTTCAACGGCCAAGCAGTAGGGATTAATAAGAGAATTGAAAATCTATCGAAAAAAAAATTAATATTTACAATATATTTTATAGTTCTTTCAAACAAATAAATTTGTATATAAAACTAGACGGATTGTGAAAAACCTTTTTTAAATACAGCGAGAAAAGTCTATAATTTTTAGGGTATAAAGTTTAGTTTCGGGTAAAATCCATTTTTTTTTGTTTTTATATATATTTTTATATTATTGGTTATCAACCGATACTAAAAGATTATGATTCAATATTGAGTACAAAGAGTTAATCGCTACACATAAGATATATATATCATTTTGCGTGTTTTTTGAAAATGCACCTAGAAAAATAAATAATGGCGAGGAGCACGACGATCAGAAACATTTTTTAATATTGTAGGGTGGGTCATCTGCTAGATTGTATGTAATTGCATTGTATTCACATATTTCCAACAAGTATAATATCTCCAAAGCGGTCAATTTTAAAAATCTTGTAAGCATGTAAGTGTTTGACAATCAAACTAACAGATGGCCCACCCTAAAGAAAAAAAAAGAAAAATTAAAGTTATTCACATAAAGACGGAATTAGCAATTGTTATGAATTAAATATAACTACAAGCTCAGAAAAAATACACAAAATATTTAGGCAACCTTTTTTATCTTTTCCTTGTAGAAAAAATATAAAGAATATTTAAGAAACCTTCTTTTTAATCTCCGAGTCGCATGAAAGTTGCTCAAGAGTTAGTAAATAAAGTAAAAATGTCGTAACATGGTTTTACTTTTAACCTTCCCAGTCAAAGTATTCTGAACAGCTCAAAACATAAAGAACCCAACATAAGCACTTTAAACACCAAACAGACTTCCTTAACAACTGAAAATACTCACTCCCATCTAAAGTATACAAAGAAGAAAAAAAAACAATCCTGAGAAACATTTTGGATTCTGGCTGCACGATAAATCTATGAGGCAATTGAACGTTAATGCTTAAATAATACAGTGGCCAAATATGCGCCAAATTATGCTTAAAATTCCAGGCATAAGCCAAGCGCACACCAACAACTACAACAACAACCACAACAAGGACAACAAAAGTCCTGAAAAAAAGAAAAAATGAAATAAAGCAGGAAAATCCAGAGACTGGTTCGGGCTTCAATGGATTAGGCTGTCAAAATCCATTAAATATTCAGCATGCGTGGCAACTCAGCTGCCAAGGGAGATGGAGAACGGGAGAGAGGGAGTGAGAGTTGCAGTGAGAAGTCTCTCATAGACTGCTCAGGGTTGCCAAGACGGTTTGTTGATGGTGTTGCTAAAGTGTTGGCCCAAAAACATTAAAGCCACAGGAAAAAGTTGGCTCTAATTAACAGCATGTAGCCGCAAAGTATGCAACACAACAAACACAACACTAAAAAAGGAAGGCAGCCAAAAAAAGCGTCAGCTGTTTCCTTTATATTTTATTACTTCGAGAGAAGTAAAGGAAATTAACGGTTTTGGCTTGTTGTAATTTAATTAAAATACAACAAAAACAGCCAACAAATGTTGTTTATGGCACAAAATATTTCTAATTGCATTCGAGTTATGAGCACTGAAGTCCTAAAATGTTCCAGGAATTGGAAGTAAAATATACTTGTAACTCTTAAGAGCTGTTGTGCACGGAAGGGAGTACCAAGGAAACTTATTTAGGACTCTCTCTTAAATCTGCCTTAACGAATGAGTACGTCAAGTGTGCATTTTCAAGACTACAGGGAATGCTCTACGACCTCGTCTCGAGTTAAATTAATAAATCAAATTTGTTGTTTTACACAAGGTATGGAAAGTATGCAAGTTATATGGAAATTTTTCTTTTAATTAATATGTAAAGTTTATTTCAACCACTAGGAAAGTGAGAGTTCTAAACGCCAATATAAAGTTTATAAAAAAATTAAATGTCAAATGTACGTAAAAACAAATTATTTATGCTCAAAAAAAGTTACTCCTTAAGGTATGCACTGCTTGAACTCATTGTGAATTGTAAGCAACAATAAAAAAAAATTCTGAACATAAGGCTAAGCCACTGATATTGCAAACATAAACTTTTTTTTTTGTAGATATTCCCGAGCTCTATAATGGTAACAGTTTCTCTGCCTCGGATTCGGAGTCAGCGACAGCCAAAAACATCGTTAAAAATGTGGTACAGTCGTGGCCGTGCCCGACAGTGGAATACCCTGTCTTTTGAAATTCGATATTTATAACTATAAGTTTCGTAAATTTTTACCGATTGTGATGAAACGTCAAAAAAGCTATTTAAATTATGGGGTAAGTTTCAAGTTGATTTGTTGAGGGCTGTAGGAGAAAAATCGTGGGAGATACAACACTTAAGTAAACAATTTCCAGCAGTTTCTTTATAAATTTACTTCTTTAGAGATTAATTGAAACGAATGTTTTTGGGCCAAAGAAGACTGCAAGTTATTCTGGATAACAACGATTGTCTAAAAGCGAGGGATGAAGCTGGTTAGCGGGTTGGTGCTTGGGAGTAAGGTTAGCTTCTAAACAGCCTTAGATTGGAAAATAGCATTAAACATTTAAATTTTTCCTCAATAAGATGTGCGATTAGGTAGCCAAAAAAGTCACTACCTAGCCTGTACCTTTCTCCGGATAGGCCTGACGACAACTGTGCTAGCTCTCCTAAAGTAACACAATTATCCTTGCGTCTGTAGTTGTTGTGAAAAAGGAAAGAAATATAATAGCCATCTGTTTGTGTATGCCTCCACAGCACTTCATCGGAACGTTTAGGTCGCCATGGGGAAACTTGATATTCCTTTGACGAAATTGGCCAAATTCTTCGAATGTGTAAATACGCAGAAGCTAATTTACAGGGATACGGCAGCTTGGTTCACTCGAATATAATATTGGCATGTGGAACCTACACGACACTTCACAATTTACAATATTCTTCCCAAAGCTCCATTTATATCGTCTTTGACCAACTATCAGACAACTAATAGCCTTATTAGTTCCAGTACGAATGCAGAATTTAGTTTTGGGGTGTATTACAGATCGATCGAAGTGTAAATTTCCTCACAGGCTATAATGTCATAGCGGAACGGAGCATCAAGATATCCATTAAAAATTGTTCGAATAGAACAGGGACCTATAGTTTACAGTCAAATCCGGCCGGCAGTGTCTGGAATTGGTACAGATTTTCTTAGGCAAATAGCGTCTTTGAGCTTGCCTGAGCTAGGCAAATGAGCCAGTGCTACTGAAGGGAATGGAACCACCGGACATCGGGTTGCAAAGCAAGTACTCTTTATACCTATATCAGTGCTCGCAAGAAACTGTCAACCAATTGTTTCAACTTTCCAGTCATGAAAACCCCCCTGCAATTCACCAATGTTGTCCCCTTACTTCTGCGTGAAACTTTAGACTACAGTCCCTAAGAAGATTCTGTAGCAACTATGAAGTAAATATATGCATTTTTGCAGATAGCCACAATGGAGTATCTCCTCCAAGATGGTTAAAGAATGCCACAACTTCCTCCAAACCCTGTCAGCCCGGAACAAAGTCGAGCTATGTTGGGTGGCTGGACTGTCCTGCGCCGTTTTGTGGTATTGGTTGGTTCACAATCAAAACCATGATAAACAAATGGCCGCCAAAGAACATAGGAGATACTGGTTCTCCCTTCCGGGGCTTCGTCAAAGAAAAGGTCTTGGCAGAGCGGACCTAAAGCTCCTGGTAGCTTACCTATCTGGCCACCACACTGTTAGATACCATCTACAGAAAATTGGCCTATCGAACTCTTTAGAGTGCAGGTTCTGTCTAGAAGATGATGAAACCGCCAGACATATTCTCTGTGACTGCCCAGTGCTGGTATGGTACAGATCCTGTCACTAGGAAAGGAACGGATTAGTCCCTTCCGCAATTCATGCGGTAAGCGGAAAATCTTTTGCTTTAACTTAAAGGTATTCCTCTCTGTGAGGAACCCTTTTTATACCCTGTACCGTATGGTCCAAGGGTATATTAAGTTTGTGCAAGCCGAAAATGTATGTAACATATAGAAGGAGACGTCGGAGACACCCCAAAGTTACCTAAAATATGATCAGGGTGAATAGAGAAGTCGATATACCCATGTCCGTCTGTCCGTCCGTCCGTCTGTCCGTCCGTCCGTCCGTGTGAACGCCTAGATCTCAGAGATGGTAAGAGCTAGAGTTACCAAACTTTCACATTAGATCCCATATTATTCCATAGGCAAGTTTATTTTATTTTTTTGATATCGGGGATAAATTATATAGCTCCCATGGGGGTGTTTGAGACGACCTCGACAAAAATAAGCGTTTTAGATGAATAATTCGTTTGTTTATGAAGATATCGTAACGAAATTTGGCAATCGAAAGTTTTTTATAGTTCCCAATCACTGTACCAAATTTGATCAAAATCGGTTGACTATATCATATAGCTCCCATAGGACCGATCGGCCAAAATAACTTTTTTAAAGAAAAATTGGCTATATTTCGTTTTTTAATAAAGATATCCTAACCAGATTTGGCGTTTGGAAATTTTTTAGACCACTTAAGCAATGTGCCAAATTTGAACAAAATCGGTGGACTATATCATATAGCTCCCATAGGTCCGATCTTCCAAAACATCGATTTTTTAACAAAATTTGTTGTGTTTCGTTTGTTTGTTAAGATATTGGGACCAAATTTGCCATTCGTGAGTATTTTATAGTTCCTAAGCACTGTACCAAATTTAATCTAAATCGTTTGACTAGATCATATAGCTCCCATAGGACCAATCGGTCCAAAAACACGTTTTTTATACAAAATTCGATGTGTTTTGTTTGTTTGTAAAGATATTTGAAATAACTTTGGCGTTCATATCTTTTTTAAGGTATTTAAGCACCGTGTCAAATTTTATTGAAATCGGTTGACTATATCATATAGCTCCCATAGGAACGATCGGTCAAAAAAAATGTTTGCTTAAAAATTCTTCTGTTTTTGGTTTTTTGTGAAGAAATCGGACTTTATTACAAGCTAGTGGTACAGGGTATCCTAAAGTCGTCCGCGCCCGACTTTACGTCCGCCATTTTTTTTAAAAAAAAGTAAAAATCATTTATTTATACCTTTACAATTAGCTACTTCTGAGACTTTTTTGTTGAACCAAAAAGCTTGAGTTTATCAGGAGCAGATCACCTTCTCAAATAACAATTGTTTACAGGCTCAATAATTGATTTTTGAAAATGTATCCCCCACATCGGAAGTAGTTGGCTTGTTTAAATTTTGCTTATTCCTATTAGACCCCTTACCTAACTTACGTTTCCCAATTTTTAAAATTGTTTTAACCCCTTTCCCCCTCGATGGCCAACCATAGTACAAGGGAAGACCAACCCTCCATTATCACCGAGTGAAAAAGCGTGGTATTTTTAAGACCCTCCCATACTCCCCTATATTAAGGATACTGCCAAAGTAGCTATGAAGTGATGTTATGAATATCATTTTCAAACGAGTCTCAATCAAGTATAAACTAAGTAGAGGCGCTATGTTCGAGACAAAAGGAATTTATGGTGGCAATGACGAGCTTAGTAGGCTCTATCTCTACTTAGGAGTCAAGAATATAAGTAGTACTAGTGTAAACTTCCGAACGCATAACCAATTTCTCAATGACAGAAGTATGAGAAATTTTAGTATGAAAAGCTTTTAACCCAAGGAATCGCCCAACGATTTCATGCTCACTCTTGACTAAAATCCATTTTAGAAATTTAAAGTTTAACGGATATAGGTCAGACAGTCTGCAATACCTTGGCGCTTCGGTAGATTAGGTTGGAACTGCTTTCAAAAGCCCCAGTAGCAGTACTAGACGTAATAACTAACGCGTACATTCCCTTCTTAACTTCGACAGAGTTGGATTCTGTCTTTAATTTTCCTTAAAACTTTAAAATACTCTGTACTGCAAAATACGTATGCTTAAATTTTGAATACATAAAACGCTTATTAGATCCCAGTGGACTGGGTTACAAAACCGACAAGAAGGAAAGAGCTAAACCAAATCAACAGCAACAGCTAGAAAAAGATGCTGCTACTTAGAGGAGTTCAAGCAGTGCGAGGAGTTCGAGGAGTTGGAGCTTAGTCGCCAGAGAGAGAGAGAACCGCAGCGGAAACCGCTGCCTAAGCTCATTTCGAATGGTCGCAGTGACATGGCAAAGTCTCCATCTTATTGTTTTCGAAGGATTTGCCAGTGAAGCTAACAAGCAGCCAAATTGTATTTGCATGCAAGACGCTGCATATCTGACAGTCTGCACTGCGACAAGCGACAAATGCGACTAGCTTGTACATAAGCTCATGTACATATATATATATGTATATATATCGTATATATAAGCTCATGTATGTGTTTGTACCCAAGAGCTACAAAATGGCAGGACAGGCAGCCGGAGCAGCATGACAGCAACGACAGTCTAAGTGAATTTCATGTCGAAAAGTTACAGAGAAAAGGGTCGACGGTGAAGCGCCTAAGCGTATGCAAGACTTTTTGGGGCAGCAACAAGTGACTTGGAGCTTGCTACTTACAAGCAGCTGCCTGCCACCAACTCCTCTCTGCCACATTTTGGTGCACTATTACGTTGCTCTTATGGCATTTACATTTGCAGCTTCGAGGTTTATGTAAATGCGCAAATCTCGGGGCACGACTCACAAGTGTGGCAGGCAGACGGTGGCAGGCGTTGGCAGCACAAACCTCAGTTGTGGCAAGGCTAAACTTAATTGAAATAACAAATTTATGTAATGGCGGCTTAATAAACTTTTGCGCCGCAAACTATGCACTGAAAAATATATAGTAAGGAGTTTATATAAATACGCTGCACAAAAGTGTGTACACACTGGCTGCAACAAATTGCATTTTCCGTCTGCACTGGCAATAAAAAAACATCAACAAGTGTAGCAACATTGTTGTTGCAGTATGCGAATCCCCTCCAGAACAAAATCGACTGCCAAACAAACTTCCAATCTCTGCAATTAACTATAAAAACTTAAATGCTGCAGTCAAGTTGAGCTCATAAAAAGATATGGCCGGCACTTATGTTGGCCATATAAACTTGTTTTGTTGCAAATTATTAAGTACTTGGTCATTAAAACAAATCGAAGCTGATTTGTTGCCAAATGGAACTAACTGCAACATGAACTTAATTTTAAACTTCAAAAGCAAAATGTGATTAAAACTTGCGGAGCAATTTAGTTGAGTATTTTTAAGAAAGTAGTATATAATATTTTTATGGCCAATTTTTGGAAATCTCACGACCCTAAACTTAGGGAAATAAATGTAGAATTATTTAGTTTATATTAACTTTAGTCGAAGGCCCCAGTAACTAAAGCTCTTTAAATAAGTATTAACTTTAGTATTAAATACTAGATTTAATTTGTTAAAATAAAATAAATAAAATATTACCTTTTACATGATTTTTTTAATGAATATCGAATATTTTGGTTAAAATTTATATAAACTGATTTCTATGGACTAAATTATTTATGGAATTTGAAGCCTAACACAATAACATAAAATAATACTAAATTTTTTTAAATCTAGTATTATTGAGAAAAATAGCTGTTCCTGAAAAAGGCTTAAAAAATGAGTAATTGGCCAGTAATTGTTTCGAAAAATCAATATTTCGAAGTTGAAATTCGTTGAGTAGAATAATAGATTCGAACACATTATTTTTCGAAAGTAAAGTTTCCTGGAAATTACTGAATACTTCTAATGACTTGATGAAAAATTAATACTAAAATTTTCAGACTTAATATAGAGTTAAAAGTTGCAGATTATTAAGCATTACGAATTAAGAGAAGAATTAAGTACAAAACTTCGATTGTAAGTAGTAATAAATAGCTGAGAGTGATGCAGTTCTTATAAATGCGAAAATACAATAGTTAAGATTTTATTTTCTGCTTATAACTCGCAAATGGTTTAAGCATTAGTTTGCCTTAAAGCGATCCATTTTTGACATAAATTTTGGTTTGAGCTTATAATTCACAACTGGTTTAAGCATTAGTTGGCTTAAAGCATACATATTTTTGACGTATAACTTGGTTTTAGTAGCATTTAGTAATTTTATATTATTATTATTTAAGTTTAGTACTATTATTGTTCAACTATCATGGGGAGTACGACGAAAATCTTTTAAACACTTCTTGTGTTCCTGTGAGCCTCTTAGTATACGTAGGAATAAGCATCTAGGAGCTTATAATTCACAACTGGTTTAAGCATTAGTTGGCCTAAGGCATACATTTTTGACGTATAACTTTGTTTTAGTAGCATTTAGTAATTTTCTAATATTATTATTTAAGTTTAGAGTACGAGAGAGATATTTTATTTTGTAGCTGTCGAGTGGCTCATAATCTTATTCGAAGGACCATTGTTGACGAAACCTCCAACATTGAGCAGACAAAGCTCCATGCCCAGCTTTTCAATTGATACTGCTTTAGCATCATTCTTGGCACGGAATTCCTGTGTCAGGCTGTAAAAGTAACCGTTAGGTAGGTGTTTATTACCATCCAGTGAGTATTCCAAATGAAGCAAACTGTCTAGCTGCTCATGGGATATATATATTGCAAATTAATAAGTCTTGCAAATTCGTGAAACAGGGTTCTATTCCATTTTTGGTTCATAGCATAGATGCAAAGCAAGCACACCAGCTCTATCTATGGGATAGTTGCTGGAAAAGATGGTTCGCATTTGATCCACATTGGCTTCCTTGAAATCAGCGGTTCCGCTGAATTCCTTAAAAGTGTGCGCATATGAACCGATAGGCACGCTGGCAAAGCGCTGACTGGCCATATATTTCTGCCAAACCAGCTATGATCAAGCAGTTCTCCATATCAATTCGGTCGTTTAAGAATTTGCTGCACTGCTCAATGATATCTTTAACCTGAAGATATGTCGAAGCGGCCAGCATTTCCTCAATATTGTCTATATTTAGGTCCACTTTGGCAGTGTATATATAGTCTAAAATGGCGCCCATGCCAACTGCGGTTACACCATACAATGGAATATCATCTTTGCGTGTCTCGGACATGGCGCAGTCTGTTAACATGACGCAAAAATAGTCGCTGCTAGAACGACGCGATGGGCCTAGCAAATAAACAAACTTGGTCAACATCAAATTGCATACGTTTAATTGGAGGTTCTAGTTATCTTGAAGCGACGCCCCTCGGCAATGAGTGTGACATCAGTCAGTTTTTCTTGGTGGCGCAGCCGATTGAGTCGAAGGTGTAGGGTTTCCTTACATGCGCTCATTTTGTTTAGGTGTACGCGGTAGATACTCCTATCCAGTAACAGTTAGCCTCCTTACGTTTAAACTTAACTTTTATCAATGGATGTGTCTCGGAGCTTACTTACTATGACGTTAGGTCAACAAAAAGGATGCTCAAGGCTGGGGCTGCCCAGGCAATGGGTTTTATTTTTGTTGTTGATAATCCAGAAGCGTCGGGGCTGTCTTTAAGCAAAATATTTGATAACCTAGTTTATCAGTAGCGCTCACAAGGGGATATGCCAAGTTCTGTAGAGGTGTGTACAGGTTCTTCAAAGAAGTTAAATAAGTTTTTGTACAACTTTTACTATTAATTGTACAAAATAGTTTCTGTTTGGCTACTCGATGTTTATGTTTTTTCTAGCTTTCACTTGAAGATCCCCGATAATACACCCGTCTTATGAATTTTAAATTTTATTTAACTTTTACTTAATAGAATGAGTAAATCAACTGAGGTGTCTATTTTTTTAGATTTTGTTATAATTTAGGTTTAACTTTTGATAGGTTGTTGACATGCTGGCAGTGTGACCGGAAGCTTCAAATATGTCGGGTTTTTCAATAGGGACGCTTCAAAAGTAGACCTATAGGGACAGCAAACAACGCCATATTTTTTCCCGCTCTCTTCACATTTCTCTTCATTAAGGTTTGCCATTTCATAATGGAAAGACATACGATCCAACGAGTCGAAAATATTAAAATTTACTAGCGAAATTCGGAGTCCGTGGCCACAACTTTAAGAGCGCTACGTTCAATTTATGGTCGTCATAATTGTCCTGCCAGATCAACAATTGAGCGTCTAGTGGAAAAATTAGAATCCACAGGCTTAGTAAAAAATGATCCCGTGCCAGTGAGACAAGAAAGTGCCCGTGGTGTCGAGAATATTGCTGCCGCTAGCGCATCAATTGCGAAAGACACAAATCAGTCTCTCACACGTCCTTCTCAAGCGTTGGCCATCTCTGTGACGTCGTTGTGGTGAATTTTGCGAAAAGATCTTGGCCTACATCTTTACAAGATCAAATTGACGCAGGAACTGAAGCCGTTTGACCACCAGAAGCTAAGTTCGTGAATTGGGCTGAGCAACAACTTGAAAATGATCTGGATTTTCATCGAAAAATCATCTTCCGCGATAAGGCTCATTTCTGGCTGTATGGCTTCGTTAATAAACAAAATATGCGTTATTGGTCAGGCAGCAATCCACACGTACACCATGAGTCACCATTGCATCCTGAAAAAATTACGGTTTGGTGCGGTTTATGGGCCGGCGGTGTCTATCACTCTATAAGGCACTCATCCTTCCAGTGCTTCTTTACGGCGCGGAAGCCTGGACCATGTCGCTAACTGATGCAGCTGCCTTGGGAGTTTTCGAGAGGAAAGTACTGCGCAAGATCTTTGGTCCTATTCGAGTTGGCGATGACTACCGCATCCGCACCAACCAGGAGCTGTATGAGCTCTTCAACGACATGGACGTTGCTCAGCGTATCAACATCCAGCGGCTTCGCTGGCTCGGATATGTCGTTAGGCTGGACGAGGATGCTCCAGCTAGACATGTGTTCGATGCGGTAGTCAGCGGCCGTCGGCGGAGAGGACGACCGTGTTTGCGTTGGAAAGGCCAAGTGGAAGGGGCCCTGTCTTCGCTCGGTGTGACCAACTGGAGAAGGCGCGCGCAATGCAAAGGCGCCTAGAGAGAAGTTTTAAGGCAGGCCGTAACCCGGTAATCGGGCTGTTCTGACCACATAAGAAGAAGTGTCTACTTCCTCCGTTATGATCAAGACCGGCACGTTACTGTGAATGGGAATCGCTACCGACTCAATGATAACCGAATATTTTTGGCCCGAATCGGATGATATAGACTTAGACAATATGTGGTTTCAATAGGACGGCTTCACAAGCCACACAGCGAATGTCACAATCGATTTATTGAAAACCAATCACGAAATGACCCAGTCAATTGGCCGCCTGTGGGGCTACGTCAAGTCTATGGTCTATGCCAATAAGCCAGCGACGATTGATGAACTTCGTTGGAATATCGATCGTGAAATTTCAGCAGTATCGGCCGATTTATGCTTGAAAACAGTCGAAAATTGGGTTCAGCGTCTGGACTTCTGCAAGCGTGCCAGTGGTGGCCATGCAAAGAAATTGAGTTCCATACATAATGGCACCGAATGTACTTTCAAAGGAATAAAGAATTTCATTGATATCTAAAACTGTTTTTGTTTTATTTAAAAAAAATTTTATAGCGCTCTTATGAAGAACCCTTTATATATCCGAGGAGGATTGCCAGCTATATGATGGCAACGGGATGGGAGTCCTTTTATAGGAATTATCTTAGGAGTAGGGCTATAGAGCGATCTTCGGTAATCACAACGAGCTTAGGCCTTTCACGCCATGAGCTTCCCTTACCTATCCTGACCTAATCTTCAGATAGATGGGAATTTCAAAAAGCTGCAACCGTGAAGGAGTCTTCGAAAATTAGCCATTCGTATAGCTCATACTATTGCAGTGTCACCTATTTGCATTTTGTATTAGTTTCTTAAAAAAAAAAAATTCTCTTCATAGGTTTATTTTTAAATTTAAATTCGAAATATTTTGGAAGTTAAAGAAAATGAAACTCTAAGTAAATGATGTACATATTTTGTTGCTGTCTTAAGAAGCTGTTAGGTTGCTATCTTCAAAATCGAAAAATTGGGGCGTTCAACAAAATGCTGACCAAAGAAAATTATGATTATCCCATTCCAGTTTAAAATAAAATTCATTACTTGAGCCTCCACTCCAATTTGAATAAATTTAAAGTAATAGCAAATTGTTAAGGCAGGGTAAATAAATTCTTTGC
This sequence comes from Chymomyza amoena, assembly GCA_037043745.1. NCBI lineage: Eukaryota > Metazoa > Arthropoda > Insecta > Diptera > Drosophilidae > Chymomyza > Chymomyza amoena. The sequence goes on from JBAMAX010002936.1 coordinate 177,447, forward strand.
CTTCCAATTAAAAGAACAATATATAAATTATAATTCCTCTTTGAAGATCTTTCAAAGAAAGCATTTATTAATACTTATTACAATTAACTAAAAAATAAAACCAAGAATTTGCATAAATATTTGGCTCAATCGCTCATAAGCGCTTTAAGCCAATTGATTTTATTCAAATTGGCCAGAAAAACCCCTCAAAAGATTTCTGGCCCAATACGACATATGAAATTAATACAATGGGCCTTTGATTGTGTGTGTGTAAATGACATATATATAATTGGCATATGTACTATATACCTATTTGTATATAAGCATTTCTCGTAATGACTTTGTTGCTGCTGCTGCTGACGTTGACGTTTCAAGTGTTGTAGCAACGAGCTTTGAGCTTTGTTTAAAAACTGACCTCGTCAATGAAAATGGCCGCCTGGCAGGCATTTTGTATAAAGCTCAGCTTTACGAAGGCGCCGAGGGGGGAGGTATCCGAAAGTGTCAAAGGTCTCTCCGGCGGCAATGTGGAGCAGCTTCTAGAAGACGACGCCACACAACGTGTGCAGATTTTGACACACATTTGTAAATTGCTGCATGTTAAGTGTGTGAGTGTGTTAGGGGCAGGGTGGAGTCGGGGGCGTGTGTCCAAAGCGGGGTGCTGGTGCGGTTGCTGAAGTGAGAAATGGCAAAGCAAAAGCCGTAACCACTTTGTAAGTGTCAAAAACATAGAACAGCAGCAGCGGCAGCAACGAAAATTGGATTGTAGCCTGCAACAATAAAAACAACAATAAACAACAAAATGGTGCAAGCAGCAGCAACGGAACGGGGAAGCTCTAAAACGGAAGCGGAAGAGCCGCAACGCAGTTGCAGCTGTAATGTGTGATGGTATGTGTGTGTGCGTGATGGTATGTGTGTGTGCCCGCGTTATGACCAATGCCACAACAACAACAACTAGAGCAAATGCAAAATTCCACAGGCCTTTGTTGTGCCTGTTCTTGTTGTTGTTGCTGTTGCGCTGGCTATTATGTTGGCTAATACAATACTACTACACATACAAATAAGCAAACTCTCACGCACATTGATTTGCTGTGTGCATGTGTGTGTGTGTGTGGGAGAGTGAGCATGCAGGCCAAGAGCGAGTGAGTGAGTCAAAAGCACTCATTCGCAATGTGGTCGGTCATTCATACGCCGTGTGGTCCACTCTGTTGATGCTGCATTGAAATTTCTATGCAGGGCGTTGGCTTTGCTCCGTGTCCGTGTCCGAGTTTGTCCGTATATCCATTTTCGGTACATTGCTTCGATTTATATTTCCCTTTCAAATGCATTCGTGTGTGTGTGTGTAAATGTGTGTTGGTGAGTGGGAGTATTGCCTATAAAAGGAACTATTGATTTGATTGCATGCACCGACCCCAATAATAAATCTTCAAAATTTATACATTGCAATTGCTATACAAATAACTGCATAATTGCTGGCTGTATTTTTCGGATTATTATCCTATTAAAGGAAGCTCATTCAAATAAAATATCGAAGTTTCAATAGGTCTTTTAGTACAAAGCAGAAACGCCAAAAACAGGCAATAAATAAAAGTCATAGACGGGTGAGTTCCCAAAGTTATTATAACATTTTGGTAATATTTTTAATATAAGGAAATGCATTTTTAATATATTCTGCATATGTAATATAATTGAGGTAAGTAAAGAGCAGGTTCGGGCCCTACGTTGGGCGCCTTTTTAGTGAAAATTTTAAGATAAATTGGTTGTGAAGCAAGAAATACATTTATAAAAATTCTGCAACTCTATTTTAAATGATGCGAGCTTAGGCCAAGGTAAGGGCCCTACGTTGGGCGTCTATTTTCGTAAAAATGGTAACATAATATTGTTGGGAAGCAAAAATGTTTTTTTTCATATTCTGTAAATCTAATTTAATTGAGATGAGCAAAATCCAATGTGAACGCTCTATATTGGGCCCCATTTTTCAAACATATTTATTCTACGGTTCTACTAGGTAAATTTATTGAGTCCTTTCAAGTACCAAGTCCTCTTCACAACATGTAATCTAATTTTATAGATTTATAATTTTGCATTAATCCAACTATTTATTGCAAAATTTGTCTGCAAATATATTTTAATTGAGGTAAGTAAAGAGCAGTAACAGGCCCTACGTTGGGCGCCTTTTTGATTAAATTTTAACATAATTTTGTTGCGAAGCAAAGAATATTTTTTTTTTTTTTCATATTCTGCAAATCTTATTTAATTGGTGTGAGCATAGTCCAAGGTAAGGGCCCTACGTTAGGCGCCTTTTTTGGACAAATTTGCAGTAATTTTTTTACGAAGCAAGAAATGCATTTATAAAAATTCTGCAAATCTTTTTTAACTGAGTGAGCTTAGTCCTACGTAAAGGCCCTATGTTGGGCGCTATATTTTGTTAAAACCTTAACAGAAAATGGTTGCAAAGCCAAAATGTACTTACAAAAATTCTGCAAATCTGTTTTAATTATAGTGAGCATAGTTCAAGGTAAGAGCCCTACATTGGGCGCCGTTTTTTGTTAAAAATGGTAAGATAATATTGTTGGGAAGTAAAAAATCGATGTACATATTCTGCAAATCTATTTTGATTGAAGTAGGTAAGGGCCCTACCTTGGGCGCCCTTTTTGTTCTTAAACTTTAACATAATATAATTGTAAGAAAACAAAATGCATTTATTAAAATTCTGCAAATCTATTTTAATTAAGGTGAGGCAAGAGCCCTGTAATGGGCGCCATTTTTGGTTAAAACCTTAACATAAAATGGTTGTTAAGCAAAAAATTAATTTAAAAAATTTCAGCAAATCTATTTTAATTCAGGTGATCATATGCCAAATTAAGGGCCCTGCGTTGGGCGCCATATTTGTTTAAACTTTGACATAATATGGTTGTAAAGCAAATAAATGAATTTCTAAAATTTCAACAAATCTATTTAAAATAAAGTAAGCATAGTCCAAGGCAAGGGCCCTACGTTGGGCGCCGTTTTCAGTTAAAGTTTAACTTAATTGTGTTGCGAAGCTATTTATTAATATTCGGCAAACCCATTTTAACTGAAGCGAGCTTAGTCCAAGTTATTGGCCCCACGTTAGGCGCAAATTTGCAGATATATTTGTACTAGATAAATTTGTTTATTCCTATTCATGTTTATGTAAATTCGTGAATCTCGACCATATTCCTAGGTAAGCGCCCTTCGTTGGGCGCTATTTTTAGTAAACTTTCACTTAATTTGTTGTAAAGCAATAAATTTATTGATACAATTTCCAAGTCCATTTTAACTTTAGTGAGCATAGTCCAATGTCCAAGGCCCTACGCTAGGCGCTATTTTTCAGTTATATTGGTACTAGATAAAGTTGTTTATTCATGAAAATCTATGCAAAAGTCAATTAATTTTTAAATATGTATATTAAATTATATTAAAATAATTTCCTATTCTCTGTGTAATAATTCAATTTTAATCATTTCTAATCTTGTTTTTATCCATCTATTTATTCCAAATATTTTTTGCTAATATGCGCAGCAAAGTTTATTGAACCTGTCTGAATTTAAAACACATTGAATTTTTCCTTTCCTGGACTCTAGAGTCTAAAGTTTAGTGTGCAATTTTCTAGAGCTCTACGTTTTGTATGCGTAGGGGAGTGCCTGCATCACATATGATATATAAAAATATATTTTATGGCCAATATAAATGTCTTCAACGTCGCAGTCGGCCACGCACTTGGGGGAACAATAACTTAAGCGTTGCTGGAACTGGCTTTACTCTCTGCCCAGCCCAACCCTCCTCCCTCCTTTTGTTGTACTTGACGCTAGAGTTGGAGTTGGAGGGGGAGACGAAGACGGGGTCGGAGTTAGCTTTGGCATTACTTTAGTGGCGCTCAACGTAACGGAAGTATAAAGCGCAAATGCCACAGCTAAGACTCCCCAGACGCGTCATGGCTAGAACCAACCAGTCAAGCAACAAAGCAGCCAAGCAAAAGCAAAACCAGCTACAGCTTCAGTTCACTCACGACAACAACAACAACAAGAAAATGCTTTAACTTTTCGAACAACAACAACAGCAATATTAAAAATATATTAGTAAAGTTGCCACTACGAAGTTAGAATACACTTTTAAAAAGGTTTTTGGAACGTCTTGGTTTTAAAATTCAAAATGGCCAACAAAAGGTTACTGGGAAAACATTTTTTTTACTTATAAGAGCAAAATGGCGGAATTTATACTTAATGTTCACTTTTTCTCTATATATCACCCTATCAATTAATTCATTGTACTTAATATTGGATTATAACATTTTTGTATCGGTTTATTGCCAGTAAAATAAATATATAGGAAAAAAATATTATAAATAAATAACTTTTAAAATTTTTGCCTTACCGAATTGCTTCTGCAGCCAAGGGATCAAATGCTAGCTGAGTACAGGTTCCATCGAAATTTTGATAACATAGTCGTTATGAAAGCGACTTGGACCCCTCTTGCGGCAGTTCACCCAATGAAACCACATAAAATGAAGTGGAACTGGAAGGGATCACTCACTGTTCAAGGAAGTGGCCTGGGGATAGTAGGACTCAGTACCAAATATTACGAACCTCTAGGCAGACACACCAGCATTTTCCAAGCTGAATGCTATTGGAAGATGTGCAGAATTCAATCTGCAAAAGAACTACCATGACAAGGATAGTTCCATTCTGTCTGATAGTCAACCTGCAATAAAGGCATTAAGCAAAACCAAGATCACATCAAGGCTGATCAAGCAAGTGAGAACGTCACCGGACAAATTAGGAGCCAGGAATAAGCTCACATGGTCATAAGTGAAAGAATACGTTCAGAAGTAGGGCAGAAGAAGTCGATTATACAAGAAATCGAGGAGAGATAGCTAAAATGGTTCGGACACCTACTTCGGATGGACAAGTCAAAAAAGCCAAACAGGTACTGGAAATGAGAACGGAAGGCAGTGCACCCCGAAAAACTTGGGAAAATCGCATTCAGGATGTGGAAAGGATGAGGGCAGAACCCTGGAGAGATGAGAAGAGAGAGCTGGGACCGACCTAATTGGAGGAGATGGATATCCCGAGGCTAACAGCAAATGGGGATTGGAGAATATGGGTTCCAGGACATAACAAAATTCCTGTTAATGGGCTGGCAGATTAACTTGCTAAGATCGGTGCAGCAACACCGCTAATCTGACCTGAACGACACTGTGTACCAAAATGACGAGGTACGGAACCTACTGAGAATAGAGGACAATAACAAATGACTGCTTCACTGGGCACAGGTACACGGACTTTAATAATCCCTCCTCTACAACTATAACTGTAAGATGTTTAAAGTCATGATAACTCAAAGGAAGAATACCGTGAGAATCCTGACGGGTTTTCTGACAGGATATTGTAGGCTCCACAGCCTATTGGATAGTGGACTATGTCGCTTCTGTAGCATGGAGGAAGAAACTTCTTCGCATTTATTATTTGAATGGATGACAATCGCCGGCAAAAGAAATAAGCTCCTGGGCATGTACGTTCTCCAACGGGAGATCGTTGTTAGCATAAGTCCAAACAAAATACTGCAATAAATGCAGGCATTAGGACTTTTGGGAGAGCTTTAAGCCATGAAGGGGGTACAATAGATCCACTTGGGTCGTAGTACATTTCTACACCCAATAATAAATTTGCAGATGCAGCTGCTCTTGGGGTGTTTGAGAGGAAAATTCCCTCGTAAAGTCTTCGGTACCGTTCGTTTTGAGGACGACTATCGTGTACGGATGAACCACGAGCTGTACGAGCTCTACGACGACATAGATGTTGTCCAGCGCATCACAATACAACGTTTGCGCCGGCTCGTACGTATGGATAACGATGCTCCAGCGAAAAAGGTATTCGAAGGGAAAGCCGACGAAGGAAGACAAAGGCGACGACCACGACTCCGATGAAAAGATCAAGTGGAGGAGAACCTATCCTCCCTTTGTCTTTCGAATTGGAGAAAGCGCGCGCAAAGCATAGGCGCTTGGCTAGAGTTGCTGAGTCATGGCCACATGATGATGATGTTGATGTATGCTCTGTATTTCATTAAAAAATAAACTTCTCAAGACTAAAGCCAAATATAGAAATTAATTTTTAAAGTTAACAGAACAAAGTTGTAAAAGATTCCTTACCCAATCATCATCCATATGTGTTTTCATATTTTCGAACAGTATAGACAGGAATTTACAATCTATAATCGTGAAATTCTGCTGTCTTAAATAGGATCAGCCAGCTGAAGCCCCAAAAGTTTATTTTTATACTACTCGATCAACAATTTTCAAGAATAGATCTCTAAAAAACGTTTCACCACAAAAAGTGACAACCTTCTTGCCCACTTCGTGTTTACCCCAATTCTAAGAGTATCCCAAAAGTTGATGCAGGCAACAAGGCGTTGGTATTCAAGCCCCTAAAGTGTAGACTGTGTGTGTGTGCGTGTGTGTGTTTGCGTGAAAGGAAAAGCAAAAACAGAAGCCAAGTCAAGTCACACACAGTCATTTCAGCTTTATTATTACGCTCAGAAATTATTATTAAAAATGAAAAAAAAAAAAAACCCAGAAGAAACACAAGAAAATTGTAGAAAGGAAGGCAAAACTGTAACTGTAAGCATAAAACAGGAATAGGCAAAAGCGGCTTGGCAACCCTACAACAACTCTAGTAACTACTAGATGCCGCTTTTGGCCAAGTCAACCCTATTTTCATTTTTCCCGCTGCTGAAATGTTTTCTAGCGAAAAACGCTTATAATTGCGCTGCATAAGCGGGGGTGGAGGAGGGTTGAGTGTGTGTCATTAGGGGTGGCCCTAAGTGCGGGGGGGTAGTTGTTATAGTCAGTGTCGTTGATGCGCTGCATTTGCTCAGTAATTGCTGTGTGTGTGCGTGTGTGTGTGTCATATGCATGTGTGTGTGTTTAAGTTTGCGTTTTTCAAATTTAAACAAATGCTTGGCAACATTTCTTAGCATACTTTCAGGCAAATTGAAAGTGCTGCAAAAAAAAAAACAATTGTAAACTGTGGCGCTGCGTTTTACAACACTTTACTTTATCATACTTTTTACTGCGACAGGCCACAAAGGATTTTCACACCATATATATGAAATATATATGTGTGTGTGTGCAAGTGTGTGTGTCAACCAGCTATGCCACTCAACTTGAATTGGTACTACCCACATATTTTCGCCTGGTCGCATCCTAGAATTTGTCTCCTGCATACAACTGTGGCCAACACAACCCACAAGGGGCCGGCAGCGGCGGGGCAAAGTGAGAGATAAAAAAGACAGCCTTATATGACGGACAGGACATGTACGCAGCGGCACATAGATACTATATGTAACACACATACACTCACACATACTCTCACTCTCACTCACATGCACATACACACAAATATGCAGCACACAAACATGCAGACAGACCACGTGTTTGTGTGTGTGCGGCTTTGGTAACAAGTTCCAAAAACCCAAAATGTAAACAGCTTAAAACTAAAAGTGCCAAAGAAATTATGAAAAAATATTTTACAAAAATTAGTTGAAATTTGGTAGTGCGAGTTTACATGAGCTGTTAAGTATATAATGTAATAAAAGTTTTACTATTATGAAAAACTATAATATACTAATTTTTTGGCTATTTAATATGTGCAAAAAATTTAGGAGTCCTGCAAAAATTCAATTAAATTACATAAAATGTTAACTTACATATGATTTGCATTAGCATAGCGTTAGAATGTAACACAACAGAGTTGAGAGCCGAAGCTGTTAATTACTCTCTCACTCTGCTGTTAAGGTATTGCCAGAGAGTACTCTCTGGTATTGCCAACTCTCATCTGCAGTGTTACAATGTAGGAAAGACTGTTAGCAACAGAGGATCGGCCGGCGCTGTTAAATGGCAAGCGAGCCATTTATTGAGAAAGCTGTTAGCAAGCGAGAGACAGTCTAGAATAAACAGCCGCGTTGAACAGTTGACATAATAAAGCCGCGTTGAGCAGCTCATATAAAGCCGTGGTATAAAAAGCCGTAGTAAATAAAGCCGTAGTAATAGCCGTAGCACATAAAGCTGTTTAATGATGAAGCCGTAGTAAAAGAATCTGTCACGTTTAAACATTTTATATTTCATTCTATAACATTCAAGCATATAATATCTTTACTACTATATAATAAAATACAGATATTAAGGATATTATTCCTAACAAAAGAAAAATTATGCATCGTAGTATTGAACACTGTAGGTTTATGCCATGAAGGGGTAAATAGCATGATCCATCTATTAGTAAATTGTATAATCTTATAAAGGACGATCGAATAAAGCTTAATCGCTAGCCTTGATGATAATATTCATTTAAAAAAAATGGCGTACGTAAAGTCGGGCGCGGACGACTTTAGGATACCCTGTACCACTAGCTTGTAATAAAGTCCGATTTCTTCACAAAAAACCAAAAACAGAAGAATTTTTAAGCAAAAATTTTTTTTTGACCGATCGTTCCTATGGGAGCTATATGATATAGTCAACCGATTTCAATAAAATTTGACACAGTGCTTAACTACCTTAAAAAAGATATGAACGCCAAAGTTATTTCAAATATCTTTACAAACAAACAAAACACATCGAATTTTGTATAAAAAACGTGTTTTTGGACCGATTGGTCCTATGGGAGCTATATGATCTAGTCAAACGATTTGGATTAAATTTGGTACAGTGCTTAGGAACTATAAAATACTCACGAATGCCAAATTTGGTCCCAATATCTTAACAAACAAACGAAACACAACAAATTTTGTTAAAAAATCGATTTTTTGGAAGATCGGACCTATGGGAGCTATATGATATAGTCAACCGATTTCGAATTCAAATTTGGTACAGTGAAATTGGGAACTATAAAAAACTTTCGATATACCGAGATATTTACGGATTATAAACAAAATTACGATCTAAAACGCTTAACTTTTTTTGTCGAGGTCATCTTCAAACAACCCCTATGGGAGCTATATAATTTATCACCGATATCAAAAAAATAAAATAAACTTGTCTCCTATGGAATAATATGGGATCTAATGTGAAAGTTTGGTAAGCTCTAGCTCTTACCATCTCTGAGATCTAGGCGTTCACACATGGACATGGGTATATCGACTTCTCTATTCACCCTGATCATATTTTAGGTAACTTTGGGGTGTCTCCGACGTCTCTTTCAATATGTTACATACATTTTCGGCTTGCACAAACTAATAATATACCCTTGGTACCATACGGTACAGGGTATAAAAATATAATATTTGCGCAATACTTTCTTAGATTTATTTCCATAATTCACAATAACGAAAATAAAAACTCAAATCTTGATAAAAAAAAATAAAATATTAATAATTCTTTTGATTTAAAACTTAATAGAAAAAAAATCAAGCAACAATTAATTTGATTCAAAAATTAATAAAAGAAAAAAAAAGAAAATTACAATTTATTTGATCTTCTGAGTTATTTATCAATTCAAAAAGGCAAAACTGAAAAAATTAAAAGAAGACTCAAGCGCTCTTTGGAGGCGCTCTTTATTAAATATACTTCTCAACAATGGATTTATCGACCCCAAAAACTTCAAAATTCACAACTGGCTAGGGGAAAAGAATCGCTTTTTGGACTTGTAAATGAAAAGTCTAAGTCGATTTTGAAAAAAAAAACTATTTTGAAAAAATGGGCAACTCGAAATTCATTTCAGACCCATAATTTCTTGGGCAAAATGTACTAGGTATGTACATATCGCTCATTTATAAAAAGAGTTTCATAACTCAAAAAATTCGATTTTTGAGTTAATAATGCAAATTTATTCGTTATAGAGATTAGAGAATCGAGAATTTATTTTTTTAATAATAAATTTAATAATAAGTTAATTAATTACCCTTGGAAATGAATACGCCAGTTATTAAAAAAAAAATTATTGTTTTGGTAAAAAGCAATTCATGATTAAAATTTAAAAAAATTACATTTCAAAAATATGTTCACTCAAGTCAATCATTTGATAAATGTCAAATATACTCAAAATTTAAATGAAGATGGCGCACTCCCTATATAATATATTTAAATATTTGAGTGGAAATAGACGTAAAAAAATAAATCTATGATTTTATGATAATTTCAAGAGTGTCAAAATAAATACAAAGAGCTTAACATGAGCTTAACATTAACGTCATATGAACGTAACATGAGCATAATATAAGCATTAACAGAAGCAGAAGATGTCAACAGTTGCATTCATTTAACAGCTTGTAGAGCTATGTTACTAAAACAAAGATAAAAAACTTAAAATACGTAGTATATGTACACTGCCGGGTAAAAGTTTCTGGATACCTAATAATTACACCTTAAAATTAAACAAATATATCGTCAACGTTTAAAACTGTTGATAGAATGTGAAAAAAGTTTATTCCAAAGATTGTTCTTTTTAAAACTATTTAAAATATTACTTCATCTGTAACGGATACATATATTTGTACCCATAGAACGATTATACTTTTATACTCGTTAAAATGTCCACCTTTGGCTTTCAACACATTTGCGATGATTCGAAGCAAGTTTTTCAAGAACGTCTCACTACTTGTTTAATGCAACCCAGAGAATTTCTTTGGAAGACAGATACTGTTTCCCGATTTGACGATGAAGTTCATCCCAATCAAGTTCGATTGGATTTAGATCAGAGGAGCTACTACAACGCCACCACTCACGCGAAAAATATGAAACATCGCTTCATAGTACGCGAAACAAGAAGCTCGGAGAAATTAGTTTTCACTGCACAAACAAAAATGATAAACTTAGTGAATTCATACATTTATGTTTCTTATATAATATACTTATACGATCACGCTTAAAGCTCTTTTCGAATTCGCTAATCAATTCTGTATAATTTCTCAAGTGCCCGGAAACTTTTACCCATCGGTGTGTCTGTCCATAACATACATTCGGATCTATAACGCCGATAGAACTGTGAATAAATGCAGTGGCGGATACACAAGGGGCTTTCGTATCCGGAAACCCCCTTTCCACCCAAAAGTTGGAAATATTGATTGACAGTATTATGGGTATTTTTTGCGGAGAGCTTCCTAAGATCAAATTTTGATTCGAACCTTGATGCTTTGAAAAAAAAAATTCGCCTATCCAATGCTTTGTTTTGACTAACAATCGCTTTCGAATTATTTCTCTTCCATAAAGCTAAAGGTTTATAGAGTTTCTCAAAATTTTAAAAAATACAACTATAAGCGAAAAATAAATACAATGCAATTTCTTTCCATCTATTTGATAGAGAGGATTATAGAAAAATAAAAATTATTATTTTTTATTTTATTTATTTATTTTTGAAAAAAAAAATTATTATGCCAGAGCTACAAAGGCCTTCAGGCTATAAAAATAATTATATTTTGATTACTAAAAGGTAATTAAATAACCTTTTTTTGAAGAAAAAAATTTTAGATTGGATGACCGCAATCTAGTTTTGATAAGCTGGAGATGATTTATTAAGGAGATTTCTTGTAGTCAATCTTGCCAACTGCGATATTAATCAAAAAACAAACTAATTAAAACGGCAGAAAACTAAAAGATATATAAATGGCCAGCAAATATTATAGACTATAAATTCGCTTAAACCCAACTTTACCTCTACTATTATTAGCCATATTAAAAGTTCAGTTTGACAGGATCGTATACTTAAATCGTAAAAAAAATAAACTTTGGTTAATAAAAAAATCATTAAAAAAGTTCTTGCCAGAAAAGTATCCATTAATTTTGAAACTTTTAAAATTTATTAAAAGTTTTATTAAGTGCACAGCCAAAGCCTTCACTTCATTGATAACTTTTTAAAGACTATTTTGAGCTGCTCGAAAAATTCAAGACCATAAACTCAGCCTTGACTTGAACTCGGTTCTGTCTGTGGCAATTGCTTTCACTTCATAAAATTTGGCTTAAACCCGCCATTTTGTGCGTTATATATCAAGTTTATAACCAAGAGCAACTAGTTATTATATATTTTTAATTATTTGCCTCTCTTTTGTTATGCCTATTTTTTTATTTCTTATTTTGTGGGCTGCCAAACTTTAGCGCAATTCTAAAAAGAAAAACATTTTACAAGCGGGAACCGCAGGAAAAACAAATAACACTTTGCCCGCTCAAAAACTCAAAACTTAAGCACAAGACTTGAGGTTGACCCGCAGCTGCGCTTTGGTCCACTTCACCCACTTGGCTGGTTAAATTCCGCCATTTTGTTGTACCCCTTCATATTTTTCTTTATTTTTTTCTCGAGTAGTTTATGTTTTTGGCTATTCACATTTTACTCGTTTTCTTGGCTTTTTGTTGGCTCAAAAGTTTTATATCAAAAAATTTTCAGTTAGTTGCTTTTTGGCCAAGACAAAGGCTGCGAGCATAAATTCACATAATATAACTTCTCTTCAGTGCTTAAAAGGCAAAGAGTGCTGGGCTAGATTGAATAAGCCAAAGTTTCTCTGAACAAGCCAAAAACAAATGATTACCTTGGCAAAAGAATTTTGGTATTAAGCTCAAACTGTTTTGAATTATGACCACAATGAATGGAATGAAGGGATTAAAATCTTAGCGTCAAAATAGGAATAAAGGACTAAGCAAATGGACTATTATTTGCAGCTTTGTATTCAATAAAACTTTTATTATTTTAAAAGAAATAATAATATATGCAGTAAGCGTTTTAAGCTTAATGCATTGTTCTAAAGAAAATACAAATGAAATATGGAAATATGTTAAATAAATAAAAGCCAAACTTTCGAACTATAAATACAAAGCTTAAAAGGCAAAAAAAGAAACTGTGGGAAGTCATAAATAAACCACCGAAGAACTATTCCAAAACTTTAAATTAAAGATAAACAATTTTCTGCCTCCTTAAGCTTTAAAGTAGTGTAACTTCCTTTTTGATTTAGGTCAACTATTTCTTAAACTTTAATTAGTTTTTTAGTCAATCAATAAATTTCAATCTTTTACTCAAATAAAATGATTGCAAAATTAAAGCTTCAAGAGCATACAAATATTTCATTCAATATATTAATTAAAGAATATGGCCTAAACGCTACTCCAGCTTTTGGCCAACATTTTCCTTCTTATATATTGCACAAATCAAGTACACCCTTGACCCAATTGTGACAGGCCATAAAGCAAGAAATTCAATAATATAAATACAAATAAATAAAATATTTCAATGATATCTCAAAAATTCCAAAGTTCAAAGCATTTTTTGCCGAAATAAATTGCATTTTGGAATGTGTCCATTAAAATCCTTAAGCAAACAAAAGAGTGCAAGCAAACAAAACAAATTCTATGAATGTTTATAATTTTAAAGAGAATTTTTTTCAAAATATTTGCCAAACTCTTAAGCAAGTCAAAAAATTGCTTCGCGCGCCATTTTGCTTATTTATATTTATTTGTATTTGTTAGTATGGCGCCTGCATTTTCATTTCCTGTACAATGCACTCACGCACACAGTCAAACACAGACTTACACGTATATTGCCTTGCCTCTGTATGTGTACAGTTGAGCATGTACATGTGTGCGTGTTTACGTATTTGATTGCTGCTGATTGTGACATTACACTTGACATTTATACATAGCAGCAGCAGCAGCAGCGACAAGGCGGCAAACTGCAGCTGCCGAAATGCCGACTCGCTCTCTTAGCTTTAGACGCTCTCTCGCGCGCTTTTGCGCTCTCTCTTTAGACAGACCGCCTATGCTTTGCTTGGACGCCATTTTGCGTCAAAGAGCGCATGCTCACCATGCCAAGAGTTAGCTTTAAAGCGCTCTTAAATTTTTTTACTTTTGTTGTTTGTCGTCCTGAGAGCGGAGAGAGAGAACGCTGCAGCTTGTGCGGTCGGCTTCAATTTTAGCGCGGGCGCCGCAAACCAAAACGCACCGCAACAACATTTGCATACAAATTTACCGCTGTGTTAGTGTATCTATGTGTGGGTACGTGCGTGTGTGTGTATGTGTGTTGTTGCCACATTATGCCGCAATGTGCGTGAGTTGCTGTTGTTGTTGTTGTAGTTGATGTTGCTGTTGGTGCTGCTAAGTGGCACATTTTTATGAGTCTCGACGGATTTTTGGTCCAAGTTGATAATTTTTGCTGCCGCTGCGGCTGCGGATGCTGTCGCTGCCCTAAATACACTAACGAAAACGTATATGACAAAATTTGATGACAGATGTTACCATGAATAGATACAATAGATGAAGTGACTCTTCTAAGCTAAATCTTCTAAATCTTCAAAATCTTCAGTTAAGATGTTGTAAATCCTAGGGTACGATGAATTCTTTTGAGAGAATTGAGAAACAAAATTTTTGAATTCTTCTGACAGTTTTGAAGCGAAGATTTTTCGTCTTTTTCCTCTAATTCGGCACGATTTGATGCTGAAGATCATCGTAAACATTTTTGAACAATTCATAAGTCTCAAAAAATTGATTACCCAACTTAAAAAATAATTTTTTATTTGCTCTCTGTTCCATTGAAACTCTTTAAAACGTGCCTAACCTTGCAACTAGTTAATCATGGTTTTCAATGCTACTAAAAATACAATAGATGGCGCCACGCGTTTAAATAGTTTTTAATAGAAAGTAAGTTTATTTTTAGTATTAAAGTTGTGAGTTTAATATAGCTGTAGAGGTAAGTTTGGGTTTTAACCTGTACCAAGTTTTTAATTTCATTTAATATACATTTCATGCTCTCCAATTCCAACTGGGTAACATTTCTCTATAAACAGATTTTACATTCGCTTCATACATTTTTTCATTCGTTATTTTTATTGTCATTATTTGCACGATTTAATTTGATTCTTCGTTGAAATTGTTAAGATCACTAACTCCATAGTAGGAAAAATATCCCCAGACCATACGGGTTCCCCTTTGCCTTACAGTTCGTCTTAGTCACTAATGGCGTTCTCCGACTTTACGGCGTACGTAGGTCATCCCATCTGAGCCAAGAAGGTTTATTTTGGATTCATCAGAAAATATGACGTTTCTCCAATCATTTAAGGTCCAAGACTCGTTGCTTTTAGCCCATTGTAGCCTTTTTTGACTAATTTTAAAGGTTAAGACCATTTGGTTAATGGCCGGCGAACATTAAGTCCTTCCTCCACGAGGCATTTTCGCAACGCCCTTGTGCTAATGCTGACTCCTCCAAACTCAACAAATTCGGTCCTTATGTCGTCACCGGTTTTGTACCGATTTTTCATACTTAAACGCTTCAATATTCGATTTTCCTTGTCGATCGTCATCTTCTTCCTCCCTGTGCCAGGGTTTCTCTTAAGGCTGCCGGATTAGTCATAATTGTTAGGAAATTGACCTATCGAAGATTTGCTGAATCCAACGTTAACACTTATAGCACAGAGGCTGAAGTTTTCCGACCGCAGAGCCAATATGGCTCCCTTATGTAAATCAGTCATTTCAGACAATTTTCACTATTAATTTTTTTTCACCTCCCAAAAGCATTGAGATAAAAAAAATTATGACTTATTTAAAGCTAAATAACACACGATTACAACTTAAAAATTTCAAGTCGATCGAAACCTTAATGCGGCGCCCACGACGTGTCTGTCAGGTGTCTTGATTTCTTTGTCCGCTTCTGTAGATCGGTTACATGACCAGGGGCCTTTTTACACTTGGATCCATTGTAATTCTATAGAATCTACTAAACTCATCTCTATTTGTAGAAACCTTTCTGGTTGAATATGGCACAGTTCGGATGCCATCATATATGCATCCATTCTACCCCATTTTGTTTAAATCATTCAAGAGCTCTTCGCTATTTTGGTTCTATTAGAATAAAATGCATTTCGAGGCGTCCAGATGGTGAGAGTGACACAAGGACGAATTTTCAGAAATACGCATAAAATTAACGATATACACAAAAGCGCCCTCTGGCGGCGCTCAAAAAAAATATACGTCAAAAATGTATCAAAGGCAAAATCTTCCATATACCCATTTGGCAAGAGAAAACTAATTTTTTATGCCTTTTGAACCAAAATCACGAAGAGTCTTTGTATCGAAAAAACTTTACCCACAGTTCTCAATAAATTTCCCCATTTCCTATTCCAAATGTTCCCAATTTTTTGCCTAAAACTATTGTTAGTGTATTTAAACATCGACTCAGTTACTTCCAATTTATAATTTATTGTATTATTGCTGCACGCACTCGCTGTCAGTTAACTGCTTATATTTTGTATATGTACATACACACACACTTATTCATAGCTTATATACACACATACATGGATGCGTATATATTTAATCAATTTAATGCAAAAATGTCCCCGATGATCCGTTTGATGCTGCTTGCGCGCTGAAAGATGATTATTTATCACGTTTCAGTTACGCTTTATTCAATTATGCAAAATTGTGTTGCATACAGCAAGGCGCAATTTTAATTTGCTGATTTATTTGACACAGACTCGACTCGACTCGACTCTTGTGTCCTCCGCTGTGGCAAACTGTGACCTGATTATAAGGTCGTTTAATTGCTTTTGGCCAGCACTTCGCTCTTCTGTATCCCTTCCTTGCTCTTTTCTCGCCAACACTCCACTTTGCATGCTCAATCAGTAAATGCAAAGGCATTAATAAAAAATCATTAATAAGCATAAGTATTCCTTGGACAATTTCGGCAAAAATAAAAACTCTTTCGTTGTTGTTGACACATATATCGGCTTACCAACACACACACATACATATACCCACACATATATGTATGTATGCTGCTTTCATCTGCCACAAACAAACATTGAGTAAGAGAAACGTGTTCATTTGCAAATGTATTTGTACAAGTGCAGCATGTGAGAGTGTATTGGTTAAGTGGCAGTCAGTTTGATGAGCAGCTCTACAAAGTTGCTCAATGTGGCAACCCTTAATACCAATGCATGCTCGTGTGTGTGTGTGTGTGTTAGCCACTACCAACTGCCGTTGTTGTTAATATTAAAGCACATCACCGACACCAAGAAGTCATTGACTCGTTGAGTTATGCTCAACAACAAGCGCAGCTTCCACGTCCTTCCACACACACACACACCCGCACATACCTACAAATACTCACACATAGACCACATGCATAGTTACGACATACACGGACGCTAACGCAACCGTGCCTAAAATTATACTAACATTTGCAAAAGTGGTTGCCATATGTGTGTGTGTGTGTGTGTGCATATAAGTGTATAAGTATTTGTGTCTCTGTATGCAATGCCGCATAGCGGTTAAATGCCTTTGTAAAGGCTCAGTGGATACACTGCAAACAATTTAGGGAACTAGAAATCTAACAAAATTCCAAAAATGCTTTTGTAATGAGCTCTGTGGGGACACTGTAAAAATTTAATGAGCTAGAAGTGTAATAAAATTCCAAAATTCTCAAATTAAAAGTTTGTTTGAGTTAAGGTGGGGCAAATCCGGCCTAGTAATTGCTTCTGGCTATATAATGCTTATTTGACATCGGATCAGCTCGCTCGATGCCAAACCAAACATAACTCTTTACTCATTTCTTCTGGTTAATTATGAGATATGAGCATTGTCCAAAAAGTCTATTTTTGGGGTAAACCCGACCGCTGCTGCTTTTGGCTTTTATGATCTCAATTGTTTTTTTGATTAAAAATCAAAAAAATTTTATATGACAGCGCTAATATGAGCTCATATTGTAATTTGTAGAAACAGCGGGAGGTCGGCTTTACCCCACCTTATACCGAGGTTCAAATATGGGAAAAAAAAAGTGTTGCGGATTACTTTAATGAAATATGAACAATGTCCAAAAAGTAAATTTTGTCATTTTCAAATATAGGGGGCAAACTCGACCGCTATGTTTATGGCTGAATTTGTTAATATGATCTAAATTGGATTTTCGGTAAAAAATCAAAAGATGTATAAACTCGTATTGAAAGTTTTGAGAAACAGTGTGAGGTCGGGGTTACCCCATTTTATAATTTTATTCATATATGGGCAGAAAAAATGTTGCGGATTACTTATGGTGTCAATCTTTTTGATAGTTATGAATTTTATATATGCGAGATTTTGATTATTTAATGATTTATTGATATCTATAGTAAACATGTGGTTATTTAGATATAAGATAGACTTTTTGTTTTCCACGACATACCTTGAAATGAATTTCGATTCAAATTTTCGTAAAAAATAAAATTTCTTACATGATTGCTTAGAATGCACTGCTTAAAATAATCAGTGCACTCATATTTGAGAAAGATTTGATTATTTTTCTAATGTTTGCGAACATGGCAACAAAAGCCATCTTAAACTTTTCTTATCGATAAGTCATTAAATAAACGAAATCGCACATAAAATTCATAGCCATCAAAAAGATTAAATAAAATGTATCCGCAACACTTTTCTGCCATATGTGATACCTTTATTTATAAGTGGGGTAAACTCGACCTCCTGCTGCTAGTCTATTATGTAAAGCACTTTTGATTTATAATCAAAAAACCAATAAATTTAGACCCTACCTATGCTTAATCAGCCAAAAACATAAGCTGTCGGGTTTACCCTACCATTTTCAAAGTATCTCAAAATAGTAATAACTATTCAGAA